>JAANSK020108572.1:0-15915 GCA_011763485.2 Isoetes engelmannii | reverse complement strand
GGCTTGCCAGGCCAATAAGGGGGAATGATCCAGCTTTTATACGGTGGGGGCACCGTAGACGAGTTGGGTACGTCACATTCGTCCTCTTCTTCCTGGCTTGCACAGAGAACCAAGGAAAAAAAGGGTTTGACATGCTTCACTTGCGAAATGATTTTAGTGGCCCAACATGTTTGACAAATTGCATATATTCTGCACCAGCAGTCACTGTTATATATTATAAACCCTCTGTTCTTACTAATGAAACAAATGGGATGGATGCCCTATCATCAAGTTGAGTTGTGCAACAGCAGAATGTATCAGATCCAAAGCAGTATGCTGATAAAATAATCTTTCCACATGAGGAATCCAATAGCATCATCGAAGCTGGGTTACTAAGTATAAGCATTGGCATAGATGTTGGGGCATATCCAGGAAATAAGGTTATCTATATCCAAGGGAATCCTACTCTTGTAGGAAACCTAAAATTCAGATAGGAATGCAAAGCTGCTTGAAGAATGACATTGAGCAACCTGCACACCCATGCAGCATCCTCCTTCAGGCGTTGGAAAAAAAGTAACAGCAAGCCCAACTGGGTGTAAAGACATGGCAAATGCATTCAGATCAATTCTTTGCAGGATCAGCCCTTGACAATGCAGATGAACCTCACATCCATGAATTCGTATCAGCTCAAAGTTGAAGTCATGTGTGTGCAGATTAAATTCTGCAGCAAGTTCCTCTAGACCCAAGCCAGTACTGTAAAAAACTATCAACTATTTATTCTGCTCTATTAATAATGAGAGTACCTGAATGGAAGAATAGAGTCCAATCACATACCCAAACCCATGCATTTTCAAGCCCAGACCTTCGCATCATCTTCAAAGTTCACATTAGAGGCTGGTTTAGTCTCAAACTTCTGCAAGTTTTAGGGTGTCGTCTCATGAAGCGGTCTAATGCTATCAATTCAATCAAAAGAAAAAAAATATGTTATAAACAAAATGCCAATAAAACCTGGTCATGTACATATTGAGACATGTCATATTGAGACAGCCTCAGTAAACACAAATCTTTGCTTAAAGACATCCCTAAATCTGATGTAGCCATATCCGTGAGCATGTCAAACTTCCAGATAATAAGAATAAGCCTGCTAAAATTTCAAGATCTAAACCCCTTAGGAATGTGCATAATAGATAACTACGATGGAATACTTGAGATTTGTCAAGGAAACTCGATGCATACTTGGGTCCAGAAGTATGTTGCAGATGTTGAGCTATGGCACTACAGATCCAGAGAATTGAATATTCTAGGATTTGATCAAGATGTTTTGGACGAAATAGAGCAACTAATGGTGAGCAAAATTGCCGGACTTGAACAAGTTTTGGCTGCAAAGAAGAAATATAATCCAGTTGCATTGCAAATTAAAAATTGCAATGCACATTGTAAATACTTGCATGCCAAAGCTCCCGGGAAATTAAAACATAGGAAAGAAGGTAGTATTCTGCAGTGTTGCAGGTCCTAAGAGCCGTATTTGCCCTATTCCTTCCAACGGTGATAACCATTGCCTATGGGCACTGCAAATGCAAATTAGTATATAATCAGAAATAGAAGTACAATACCTGAAAGAAGAGAAATCGCTTTTCTAATCCGCAAGTATATTTCTTCCTGAAAGATGAAGAGCATAGAAATCAATCCATAGTCGACACGGCAACGCAAGAAGAAATTTCACAGGAGCATAGCGCAAAGGGCTTGGAGCATCGCGCATGGTCGGAGAAGAGGGAAAGTAATTGCCACACATTATCTATTTTTCATGACCGTCAGATTCAAAAATAAGAGATCTGACGGCTGAAATTAAAAATTGATGACGTGGCTGGACACGTGGATACCTTAAAATCACGCGGTTTAGGTGAGCTCGGGTTAGGCAACCCTGCTAAAAAACAAAAAAAAAACACACACACACACACACACACATTTAAAGAACAAGTATAGCAAGAACACAACAATTAAATTAGATATATCATACAATACCACATAAAATAATATATGAAAAAGTAAATTACATTACATTAAATAATACTCCCCCCAAAGATGTTTAACTGTTAAATACATCAACATTAGATATGGCATCAATTTATGTCCTATATATTGAAAAACATATGGATGGCATCAAAGGTGATTAGATTCTAAACGTAACTATCTACAGATACCTCACCGCCAAGAAAATATCAAATGAATTTGCACCTTGGTGGTCCATCATTTTGGGGATACCAATTTAGCTATAAACAAAAGAAGTAAACACTATGTTCTCTCCCAAATTTACTTCTTTACGCAAAATCAAGCATATGCACAAAAATAACACCAAGCTAGTGGGGAATTTGGAACACTATAAACACTTTATCTTTGCAGCACATTGTTTTATTATAGAAATAGCCGACCTTAAGAAAATGACGAGCAACTCTTTTATTTCACCAAACCATATACCAGTTTTCCACATCGAACTTGATCCTTTTTTGAGGCGCCTAGTGAAAGCTGCCACTATGTCATAATCCTATGGCCCCATATTTAGGGTGCTAGTCAAATATCACCACCTAATACAAATGACTTATTATCGTACATGCCACCAACACACATACCATTTTGCTCATGTAAATGGATCTTATGTAAAAATTTGTAGTAACAACATGATGTAACGTGTCAGTGAATAAACACTTTCTTCTGACCTTGTTGGAGGGTGCAAAAATTCTATAGACACAACTACTAAGCTAAGTGACAGGAGGCGGCTTTCACAGAGCTATTCATTTGCATCTTTATAGTAGTGGATCCGCTAGTGCAAAACACAAGACTTTATGACAGTTAAATCTACTGAAAGTTTGAGAGAAGGGTAGGATATCACAAAAAGTTCTAAAATCAGCTATAAAGTCCAATCAAATATTGGATGGCAAGTCAAATGTTACTATATGTATGTACATTGGTACAAAACATTACCAAAACTAATTGCAAACATGCTTGGAAGTATCCAAAAAGTAGGAGAAGATGCTTTTGGAGTACTCATTGAGTGTGTAGATATTCAAGTTGTTGAATCCTAAGAAAGCCATAACGTTTTGAGTATTGCATAGGAAATTAAGGTATTGGCATGACTTTTGAATGGTCAAGGAGAAAGTCTCAAAAGGCTGGTTGGTGATTGAGAATAAAGGAAAGTGTCGCAGAGGAAGCTCTTGAAGTGTTTTGAAAGATGGAAGAGTTGAGTTGAACAGAATAGAATCGGGAGAGGAACTTCACGAAATCATGACGGTGTGAAAGACAAAAGAGTTGAATTGAAATTGACAATTGGGGAGCGGGGTTAAGAGCTGAAGAGAATACATGAAAAGGGAGGGCTTGACAAAGAAGAAGAAGAAGAAAATTTTTAACGTCCATGAGAACCCAATCCGATTATGGGACCAGAAAAAGCAAAGACCAAGAAATTTTCCCTAGTGGAAACGATGAAACATTCGAACATAGATGGTTTAATAAAGAACTCAAAACAAAAAAATAGTAGTCTTCTTCTCGTCCAACATATAACCATATCAAAAAAAAAAAAAAAAAGAGACATATAAAACAAATTTTCCTTACCTGGACACGTCAGAAAGTCCACCGCATAATCCTACCTATAACGAAAGAGAGAAAGGAAATAGAATTCCGCGAAAGCTGCCGGAAATATTTTCGGCGACCGCCCAAACCCAACGCCTCCCCAAAAAGTAACCGAAAACAATATGTCGGCGAGCATTTGTACGCCCTCCACGTCAGCGTATCAAATAATTCTCCGGCGACACAAAATCTCGATCCCGGCACCGAAACACTTTCCCGGCGCCCAACTCACGGTATCCTCAACCGACGAACTGGGCTTGGAGCCACGAATTTCAATCGCCTGAGAACCAAAAACTTGACCACCGAATCTCCAAAACCTAATCCGACACAAACCAGGTTTTAAATCCGAACCGGGCCATGGTCTCCTCATAAAAACTGATCGCCCATTTCGTCTTATCCCATTTTTCCCATATCCCCTGTTTGCAGCAAACAGGATAGGGCTAAGATCAGAGCTTTTGCTAGCTTGGCAGATTGGTTCGATGCGATAATCCATACAAAAATTTACACACTATTCCCGCAGTTACTTATTCTTCAGACTGCTATAAAGCTGCAAGCCCTTTCTTCCGTTTTATGCACTGGAGTCATGCTTATGCCTCCCCTTCCCAATGCTTGACCGCTTTATAGCTATGTCAGGCTAGTTGGGTTCTAGTATTGCTTGCCTTTTAGACCTCTTCAACTCTGCAAAAGAGCTTCCTCCGGCCTCTGCTCTGCTCTGATACTGTTTTTTGGTTTGCAATTTGCTAAAGCAGTACTAGAAAGCTCTTTTTTTTAGTGGGTTTTTTTTCTCTGATGAATTATTAATCCTGTGAGGAAGAACAGTATCAGATCAGTAATTGTCCTCTTGCTCTGACGTATAAAAGCACTGCAAGTTTGGATTTTTTGCATATCCCCTGCTACACATTCCTGGTACAGCCCAATTCGGATCCGTTTTTCGAAATTGTTGAAACCCGTGTCCGATACTCTGAATTCCTGTTCAATCTATTGAATCCCGATTCTCAAAAGCCTGAATCCGGATTCTCAAAAGCCTGAATCCGAAGCAAAAATGCAAATTTAAGCAGAAACTACCAAATTGGGTAGAAATTGCTTAGACCCAGATAAGAAAAATGGCAATGAATCGGATGGCGAAGGCGATGCTATGGATTCTGATTGGAGCGGCAATTGCGTTGGAATCAAGAGCCCAATTGCAGTATGCATGCGATCCGGCGAATGCGACGCTGATGTCGTATGGATTCTGCAACAAAGCATTATCGAGGGAGGAGAGAGTGAAGGATTTAATATCCAGATACACCCTGCAAGACAAAACGATGCAGGTGGTAAATAATGCATACGCAATTCCGAGGCTGGGGCTGCCCAGATATGAATGGTGGCAGGAAGCTCTGCACGGAGTAGCCAGCAGCCCCGGAATTACTTTTGGTGGAGATGTTCCTGGTGCTACCAGTTTTCCTATGCCAATCCTTACCGCTGCTTCTTTTAACGTCGATCTGTTCTATTCCATTGGACAGGTCTAATCTTCATCCCGTTGATTCATCTGTTTTCATTCATAACCGATTCATTCGTGTGCTTTTCTTCCCATTTTGGATTGATTCATGTTTTTTCCTTTCGATTTTGATTCCTTCTGTCAATTTTCCACAATGGTCTAAGTTCTCGGTTTTTTGCAGATTTTTAATCCAATCCAGCTTTCTGATCAATATTTTGCTTTAATTCTCTTTTTTCAACTTCAACTGAAGATTTCTGCTACCCATTACATCCATCGATAACTGCAGCTTTTACATTCATTTATTATCCGTTAGGCATAGAATCTGCTTCTCTTGCAAGATTTGACCTCGAAACCCTTTGAATTTTGCCTCACTTTTCAACTGCTCTGCTCCAACCTTGAGAATTCTCTTCCTTCTTTAAAATTTTCCTTAAATCCATTCTTATTTTAAGAAATTCACTAGTGCTTACTGCTAGACGTAGAATTCTACATAAATCTTCAAAATTATGCATGAAAACATACAAATTATGCTGAAATCTATTCTGATATTCAAAACTAATTCTGATTGTTCAAAATTCACAGGCAGTGTCAACAGAAGCGAGGGCAATGCACAATCTGGGAAGGGCAGGGCTAACATTTTGGAGTCCAAATGTGAATATATACAGGGATCCAAGGTGGGGAAGGGGCCAAGAAACGCCAGGCGAAGATCCAGTTCTAGCAAGCAAATTCGCAGTGTATTATGTGAAGGGGTTGCAAGACTCAGAAGCAGGGGGTGATAGCCTCAAGGTTTCATCCTGCTGCAAACACATGACTGCCTACGACGTGGATAATTGGCTTGGCACAGATCGCTACCATTTCAACGCCATAGTATGATCCTAAACACTCTTTCTATCAAAATCTTTTCATAGTTCTGTGCCTTCATGCTTAAACCAGTTTAATCCTTCTTCTTTCCTGCTAAATGCATAAAACTGTTACCAACTCCTTGCATAATAAATTTAGTGTACAATTAGCCAACCCAAGTCTTAATCAATGACTAAGATGTCGGTTGTGAGGATTAGTTCAGGATTCTAGTAATTTATAGATTAAACTAATGACTAAGTGTAATAGCCAAATCCAAGTCTTAGAATGACTAATCTTGACTAATTCTGAACAACCCACATCTTAAACCTTCAGCTAATCTTCAGATTATGTAAAAAACCCTGCAAAGGGTTGTAATAGCCAAATCCAAGTCTTAGAATGACTAATTTTGACTAATTCTAAACAACCCACATCTTACACCTTCAGCTAATCTTCAGATTATGTAAAAAAAACCCTGCAAAGGGTAGGATTTTTGTGGTTTTGTTAATCTGGGCACTGCGTTAAACTGCAGGTATCGAAACAGGATTTGGAGGACACTTATAATCCGCCGTTCAAGAGCTGCGTGATGGACGCAAAGGCAAGCAGCGTGATGTGTTCGTACAACCGAGTCAATGGGGTCCCCACCTGCGCAGACTACGATCTTCTTACTACCACTGTTAGAAATACATGGGGTCTTTACGGGTAAGCTCTGAGCAAAAGCAGAATAGACCTGCCAACTTGTTTCGTGTTAAATCAATCCCTCTAGGAACTTGGGTCTGACGAAATTCTTTCGCCCAAAAGCCTTAGCTAGCCTTCTCCTAATCTAAAAGCTGTACCGAACTTGGCTATGGTGAAAAACTTTAACTTCTAAGCCCGCACAACCTATAGCTAGAATGGTAAGGTCCGATGCTTGTTGGGTATGGTAGAGCTTTGATCTATAATCATGAGCTCAGCATTTCAGAAAAGCTAGATAGCTAGATTTGGTTAAAACCTTGATTATCTGATATGCATAAGCTTTCGAGTTCCCAAATTCATAGTGAAATTCATATTCATAGCTGATGGTGAAATTCTTGATCAGATACATAGTCTCGGACTGCGATTCTGTGGAGGTATTTTTCCAAGACACCAATTACGTCTCCAGCCCAGAAGACGCAGCTGCAGCAGCTGTGAAAGCTGGTAAGATTCAGCAGCCAACTTTACCAATTATTACTGTGTTAAAACCGATCTGTGGATAAACAGTGGCAGTATATCAGTGTTTATTAATTAAATACATTCGCTTAAACTTGTTAATGATATAAAACTCTTTGTTAATCCAGGACTAAATCTCAACTGTGGAAGCTTTCTTGCACGCTATGCAATGGGAGCAATTCAACAAGGGAAGCTCTCAGAAGCAAACCTGGATTATGCACTGACCCAGTTGATTACAACACAAATGCGTCTAGGCCTGTATGATGGGGACCCAAGAACTGGAACATACGGCTACCTGGGTGCCAAGGATGTCTGCTCAGAAAAGCATCAGGAACTGGCCCTAGAAGCAGCCAAGCAGGGTATGGTCCTTCTCAAAAACCGTGCTAATGCCCTCCCTTTCACCAAAGGCAGAATAGGCACCCTTGCTGTTATTGGTCCCCATGCTAAAGCCACCAGAGCCATGATAGGAAATTATGAAGGTAAGACTGTTTTTTTATTGCCTATGTTCCATATTTTATAGTTTCATGATTTAACTCATCTGAAACATTCTTGGTGACCTCCCTTCAGGTATCCCATGTAGATATGTATCACCATTTGATGCACTGCAGAGCTATGCAACTACAGTTTATTCTCCAGGTTGCGCCGATGTCGCCTGTAGTTCGGGTAATTACATTGCGGGTGCGGTTACTGCAGCATCACAAGCAGATGCTGTAGTGCTGTGTGTTGGTCTGGACCTCTCCCAAGAAGCAGAGGGACTGGACAGGACTAGCTTGTTGCTTCCAGGACAACAGCAGCAGCTTGTTTACAGGGTCATGCAAGCAGCCAAAGGGCCTGTAGTGCTTGTTATTTTCTCTGCAGGTTCAGTTGATGTCTCTTTTGCAAAAAGGGACACAAGAATCAGAAGCATTATATGGGCAGGATACCCAGGCCAAATGGGAGGCCTAGCTCTTGCTCAAATTATCTTTGGAGAGCACAACCCAGGTAAATTCTTCATTTCTTCTTAACTTGATACACCTAACCATAATTCTGCAGAAGATTGCTTAACTTAGTCATATTGCAGGTGGTCGACTTCCTGTTACATGGTATCCACAAGAATATACAAAAACACCAATGACGAATATGAACATGCGGCCTGATTCCGCAAGTGGCTACCCGGGCCGAACATATCGTTTCTACACAGGTCCTAAAATATTTGATTTTGGGGAAGGATATAGCTATACTACAACTGCATACAAATTCACATCAGCTCCAGAAACGCTAACACTATCATTGGCCTCAAAACTTGTAGCTTGTGATGGCCAAACTAACATCTCTTCTTGCTTTCACCTTGCTACAAATGATGAGGTTACATGCAGTACCTTATCATCCAAGGTTTCACTTTCAGTGCATAACAGAGGAAACATGCAAGCCAACCATGCTGTATTACTTTTCTCAGTGCCACCAGATGCTGGACAAGGAGGAAAACCACTCAAGCACCTTGTGGCATTTACTCGTGTAACTATAGAAGCACAAACAGTCAAGGACGTATCATTCGCAGTAGACCCATGCAAACATCTAAGCACTGTGAAATCAAATGGAGAAAGGGTCTTACATGGAGGACAGCATACACTCATTGCAGGCGATGCAAAGCATCTTTTATCTGTAGTGGTATCCTAAATCTACTAAGTGCATTATTATTACAGGGGTTCCAAAGGATCTTGGCGACACAACTGCCAGATATATACAAAGATATATACAAGGAAAATATTTGTAAGGTCCAAATCACCAGCGATTCTTTGATTGGTTTAAGATGTACATGTGATTTGATTCTATTATACTACATTAGAACAGAATGGAGGCTTATGTACCATTCTACAATTATTTATATAAGAGCACTTCATGCAAAGAAGAGTTCAACCTAAAAGTCTCAATCCTAATTCCCGATTTAGGGATCATTGGAAATTATTCCATTTGTAGCATTGACAACAAACTGTCAATATAGCCACCATATTGTAAGCATGTTAAGTGTAATGATTCAATGAGCAGACTATAAAAACAACTAATTGTGAATTTCTAATGCTACTGCTAAACAAGTAACTCTTCGGTTGCAATTGCCACAGATTTTGACGCTCCTGGAGAAGACAACAGAACCATCTCATGCCAAATGTTGTAGTGTTTTTTAGCACGTTCTTGAAGTTGCTCTCTCATCGCATCAAGATGCGTATCCTCCATTAGATAACTAGCAGCTACTATAGCAACTTCTTTGGGTTCAATTTCACCTATTAATTCAGGGACCACCTTTTGGCCTGCCAACTAGCAGCTACTATAGCAACTTCTTTGGGTTCAATTTCACCTATTAATTCAGGGACCACCTTTTGGCCTGCCCACCCGCAAGAACAAGATGTTTCAGTCAACACAGATATGCTAATTTGCAAGGAGTACAAGTCTTACAACCTATTTGGCCATGCAAAGTAGTCATTGGAATGAACGATCGATGCATTAACCATGCGTACAACCATATTTCCAAGCCATCCTGGAATATCGGTCATCATACCCAACATGCCACCAGCTGCTCCTTTAAACACCTTAAAAATGATACATTATTAAGAACAAAGCACTTCAGTTAATTGTGTTTTTACATATTTGCTAGCTTTAAAAATATACTACAAAGCATGAACGTGCTCTAAGCGATGGCAAAATACACATATCAAGGATAATGGCTGTAGATCATATGGTAGAAGCGTTCAAGTGAAAATATACAAATAAACGAATATATTTAAACTTTAAAATAGGAATTGAAAAGGTTTACATCAAGAACAAAAGTTGGAACAACTACAATCATGGGTTATCCCAGAGTCCCCAGCTCAGCTGTGTTTGAACCCACCTGAGAACAAGAAAACATATTGTGCATGAATCCTGCATTTTGAACTTATCTAGCAGGTAAGTCTTAAAATTCAGCACCCAGGGCATAAAACACAGGTCCTACGGATTATTTTATTGTGCATACATTCTGAAATTTAAAATACATGGCATCTTTAATATTGTCCCCACATGTATTGTATCTGTCCATTTTCTCTATTTAAGAAGCTGTCATTCATATTGGCGAAGAGGCATAAATTATCAGCAGAAGACCCTGAATAGAAACTGCACCTCGCACACATTTCCAATGCATGAACGCCTACCACCAATGCCATGGAATATTAGTAGGGATATTAGCTAGATCTAACAAAGCAGCTGGAGAAATTAGTGCCCTGCTCAGACAGATGCTAGGAGAAATTACTCTAAAACTGGAAACTAACCAACTGTGTATTAGAAATCTGGAACGAGGAAAAGCCCATCAGATACCGTGGTCAAACATAAGGTACACTGCTTATACAGATGATATGGTGGAAATTGTTGCATTATCTCGATTTCGACACCATTACGTGTCACCAACATACCCTTGCATTGCTCCTTGGCTTCCAATTTACCATTAAGAACTTCCAATTGTTGAACTACTCCGCAACCCCAACTAAATCGGGAAATAAAAGGGTTGCAATTCATCAGCAAACTGGGCACGCATCTCTAAACTGACAGTGGAAGCCATTGGCAATAAGAACCGGACATTGCCATCCATCCTAACTGAGACAATGCACATATTTCCAGAGTTAATTAAGGAGAATGGAACCATAAACATACTAGAGTTTTCTCTAGTATTGGCGAATCATTACAAGCAGCAGCATTGAAGGCATTCCACAAATCCTTAGAAGATGGATGCATTCAGATAAAGTTTTACAAAAGAAGAAAGCACATCTCCTGTGTGCATCATAAGGAGGAAGACATTTTCCTGTTTCTGCCATTTTTTATTGGAAACGTGTAGGGCCACGGAAGAAAATGTCCAAACATGTAGGACCGAATCAGAAATGTGCTGTGTAGGCCTCTAAGCAATCAAATATTTTTTCTTATATGACTTTTAAACACCTAGGTAGAATTTTTTTTACCTTTGAAATAGATGTTCAGCTACAGATATAAAATAAGGGACACCTATGCACAATTTTGCTGCCTGAAATGATGTAATCGAACAGATCAAGTAAAAAGCTAAACTAGATAACATATAGATGCAAAGTTATACACCATACCTTGGAACCAGGTAAGAGCCCAACTAATGGCACCAACGTGCCTTGATTATTTGTGTCTTGTAATCTATTATACACTGAACAGGTGCTGTCTGGACTAGCAATCGCATCCAGAAAGAGGCCACCAACAAATTTGCACTTCCTACATGCCCATTTAGGCAACCCTTGCAACAAGTGGTTGCTTCGAAGTAAGTACATATCCATCAACCTGAAAGAGAAGCAAGCTTAAGCTTGGGTACATCATAAACCAGCACAAACATTAGCCTTTCTAAAACGCTACTTGGACTGCAAATTGTATCAGATGCGGTCTTAGTTATTGGCAGCTGATTATGTGACAAATACAATGGATAGAACTGACTGCACAAACAACCACAGCTTCCCTTGTCTATAACCAATATATCATTGCCATTCAAGGAAACTTTAACGCAAATGGCCATACATTGTCTTAACATGCTTCATTAGCTAGGCTGTTAATGATGATCTCTTCAGTTCCTCGCATGAATTATTTCTAACTAATGCATGACATCAATAAGTGGGGAAGGATATCCTTACCCTGGCCGGCGGACAGAACATTCAGCATATGCAATTGTCTTATAACCAAGCATTTTACCAATAGCCACCTGTGGCGAAACAATGACAAAGTTGGTAATATATCCCTATCACTTGAGAGAGTTGAGGAACTTATGGTATAGAATTGATCCCCACAAAGAAAGATGCATATCCCCTTTGTATGCCATGTCCATTCTTTGGTTTTCCAAAAAAGATGGAATTGCCAAAAACGTTCGGATTCCTAACAATATTAGGTAGAGAATAAGAACAGAAGGCAGATAGGATTGATGCTATGAGCATACACCAAGACAACTCTCACATATCGATTCATCCATATTTTATACAATTGTCTAACTCCAAATTTGATGAATGTTTCCTTCTATTTGTACAGCATACATGCTGTACAAAGGTGTACAAGCTCTTTCCAGAGACATTTCCTCATTTAGCACTGCCACCATTTGGTTTCTGTTGCTAATTTTGAGCCTATCTAACCACTATTGTTTTATGCATCAAAGTCATCGACGAACTGTAGTCTGCCTAGCTCGGCATTTGAAAATAAATTGCAACATTTGAATGCAGACCAGACACCCATCAACTTCTTCAAATCTTTCAACAAGCTCCAGCTCTCCGCCAGATCCATGAGGACAAGGCGTAACCACAACCTGCTCAATTTAACAAAATATCATCACAGTCACTGGTCGAATAATGGGAAGGAATCAAAGAGTAGCATTAACTTACCGAAATGCGAATATCGTAAACACTGTCCTGAAAATGTTCCCGTAAAGACCTAACAACTGGTCTCACCCAAGTTGAATAGAATCGAATAGAATAGATTTTTTTATTCTCCACTGAGATCAATTGAAACCCCTCTTGGTCGATGTGACAAAGTTGTATGTTGTGTTTTGGGGTTTTAAATCTAAACTGCATATTCTTGTTCTTGGTATATCGATTCCCCACCCACCTTGAAACATCGACTAGTAAAATTCTTGGTATATCGATTCCCTAATATTTAACCCACTTTGAAACATCGACTAGTAAAATGTGCCCGGACGTGCGTAAGTAGGAGCCCACTTTAGAACAATATCACGGTTGGGTCGTGATTTCCTCCTGTGGTGTATTTTCTTGATGCCATGTGGCATGGCCAATATCACAGAATCTTAATCGAGTATGAAAATTTCTGGTTACCTGCTGATCCGGTTACAAAAACTCAAAAATTGGTGTTGCTTCTTATTCCAATTGTATACAATAGCTGAAGAACCGCTAGTCCCAAAAGGTAAAGTCTATTCACAGAAAGGTAAATTATGTTTTGCTTCTTGTTTTGAACATCACCATAGTTGCAGAAGGCAAACCGAGATCCTCCAAACGGAGAAGGCAAACAGAGAAGCGAATACCCAGTGCATGATTCAAGAATGCCATAGCCGTGAGCTCAAATTCACTCCCCAACCATGATATTGTACGGGTAAGTCAACTGGTCAGTGATTCACCGGCTTGCAGCTCCCGGCTAACGCCGATCGCTGCCAATCCGGGAATCCCTTCCCAGTTGTCTTACCCTTACACATCCGACTAGTAAAGATTTGCCTTGGCATTGCCGCACATAACTAATGTGACCGGCGTTGATGCGTATAAGTAGGAGCCCACTTTAGAACATTCAACTAGTAAAGATGTGCCTTGGCATTGCCGCACATAACTAGGTGTCTCTGGATGTGACCTCTTTATGTATGTTGGTTCTAAGAAATTACATTCCATAGCCTGGCATTACCTAAGAGGGCCATGTGGCTATGGCCAAAATGGCGAGTTGTGTGCAGCAGGCCTGAGCCATTTTGGCCATGGCCATATGGCCCTCAAATTTTATTTTTAGCAGGGTTGCCTAACCTGAGGTCACCCAAATGCTCAAATTCTAGCCTATCCACATGGCTTGACACGTCAGCAAAAATGAATATTATCCATTGATTGTTGAATTTCCTAATCCGAGGGCCAGGAATATTAGAAAAACTCTTAGAAATTACATCCTTCCCTTCTTCCCTCCGTTGTTTCTCTCTAGTAGTTCTACTTACCCATGGACGATTCCCTTACTCCGAAGTATTCGATGATGCTTGATTATCCCTGTATGTATCTGCCGGATTTCTATTTCCTTGCCCTTCCTTTCTTCTTAGACTAATAATTTAGGTCTTAGATTTGTCCCGAGCTCTGGTTGTCGTTGATAATGAACATCCCCATGGATCCTGTGGACATAAACACCAGAATATGTCTGTTCTTCAGCAGCATGTTGCATTTTTTGATGGGAATCATGATGGAACTATATATCCATGGGAAACGTATCTAGGTATTTATAGAACGTGTTTTTTATTCTGCTCATTAGTGTTGCATTACATACTTAGCTCATTTCCTGTTTGATATTTTATCTCCTTTTATTCTGCTCATTAGTGTTGCATTACATACTTAGCTGATTTCCTGTTTGATATTTTATCTCCTTTTTCTCAGGGTTCAGAGCTATCGGGTTCAATATATTGGTCTCCTTGTTTGCAACATTCATTATCCATAATGCTCTTAGTTACGCTACCCTAGAGGTGCGTTCTGGTCTCATACTGCTGGCCTTCTATTTCGAAATCAGCATTTAATTTTTGTGTTCTTACAGAGCTGGATCCCCCACCCATTGTTTCATATTATTATAAAGAACATTCACCGTGATATACATGGTAGTGATACTGGAGTGTATGACAACGAAGGAAGGTAACATGAAATAAGAAGCAATTTGTACGTTGTAAGCTTAATTTATATCGTTGGCAGTGTCAATTGTTCTATAGTATTAGGGCAGTGTATATATGTTGAGTAGATTCAGTTTTAGCTGACATAATTTTGTGGCTTTGTTACAGAGATTTAATTTGGAGCTGACGTAAATTCATCGATTGCCTTGGTTAGATTTAATTTGGGTCTGAAGTAAATTCATTGATGGTCTTGGTTTCATTGATGGCCACGGTTTTTCCCATGTGGTTTTTTCATCCGGGCCGTAATGGGCATGCTGCTCCTCTTGTACAGGTCCCATCGGCCAATTCGCCTCTGTGGACGATAAAAATGATATCTTATCTTTAGAGTGTAATTATCGTTGCTTGATCTAATTGTGAAAGTCAATCTAGTGTTGTGTGAGCTAGTTATGAAGGAAGACAGTCTCTTTAGTGAAGTATTTCAACTAGTGACGAAGACATTTTGTTGCTTTCAGGTTTGTTCCAGCTAGATTTGAGGAGATTTTTTCAAAGTATACTAGAACTCACCGTGATTGCTTAACATTTCGGGAGTTGTTGCAAATGATAGAGGCCCTCAGGGATGCGTATGATGTCTTTGGATGGTGAGTTAGAGCAGTTGTGGAAGGTAAGTGATGGAAAGATTTTCGTTGATTTTGAAGGGCAGTTGTCCTCTATACTGTCATACTCTGTCCCGTTAAACTCTAGTCTTCCATACCCCTTCAAATTGTAAAGGGTTGGTTTTGTAAGCATGCTGATTGCATTGAGCTTTTGCAAAGAGCATGAGCATGAGGACATTGACTATTGAAACAACTGAAGAAATCATCGAACATAGGTTTAGGTTGCGTGAGTGTGCCCTTCCAGATGATTATGAACGTATTACTAATGTCTAAGGTTATCTTTATGGAAGAGGACGATGATGGTGATGGCGAATGTTAGTTCATACGATGATGATAGACAATGAATACACCTTCTCCGACATTATCAATTTGTTTGTCGTGGATGTAATGCTGAAAACCTCAAGTAGGAATAATCCTTAATCTTTCTTTTATAATCAGACCATATTTCTTGGATTTATCTATTCAAGCACAAATAATCCTTGGATGTTGCAGGTTTGTGCTGAACCTTCAATCTTTGAAGGAAAGACCAACTGTAGTTTTTTCTTGGAAATCTTTTTTTCTTGAGGTTCGTCTTTTTCCTCTTTCTTCTTTAGGCAGTTGATTTTATAGCTTCCTTCCCAGCTTATTAAATTGGGTGCTTGCAGCTTTTACTGTGTTGCAGCTGCACAGGAAGGTAAGGCAAAACAACATTCATAATGGGCATGATGTATGTGACAACTTCAATAGAAAGGACATTCAGAGATGTAAGTGAAATTAATCTTTCAAGGTCTTGAAATCTATGGAACTTTAGTGTCATCAGCTCCATCCAGTGTAAGAAA
>JAANSK020108461.1:0-15916 GCA_011763485.2 Isoetes engelmannii | reverse complement strand
AATATGCACCCAAACCAAAGGGGGTTTTAGGGGGAATTTAATTTAGAATTGTTGGATGTAATGGTTTGTGCTATATATGTTTAAAAAAATGTTGAAAATCATCTCTCGCAAGTGAGTTGTTGGTTATGATATCTATTTTTTAAATTTGGTTTTTCCGGTTTGGTGGAAAACGTTTTTGGAATTTATTTTAATTCGATTTCCTATGATTTTAAGGGTTTCCGCAGCCGGAAAACAATTCCGATGTTCTAAAAATCGGGTTTGTTTTTTTTGCCACTTTGCTCATATTTTCTTATAATTTTAATATTTTTTCTCCTCCTCTCGGCATGGCTTATGCTACGCCGTGTGCTGCCGAATTTCTTTCCCTTTCTGGCTGCATCGTGCCATGCATGCCATGATTGCTCAGGAGCGCAACATATTAGGTTGGTTGAACCATGCAAGTGGATTGCTCTATGATATTAAAATCCTGATTTTGGAGCCGATGTCGAGTACTTTCTTCCTTAAATTTTCTTATAGTTGGAATCAACGCAATGGCTTTTTTGATTTGCAACTTGAAGTTTTTCAATCGCTTCCTTTTCTCACGAGTGTTAAAGACTTATTTCAAGATGCACATTTTGAACTGGATATGCCTGCTGAAGTGATTCTTATTATTGCATCATGCTTAAAAAGGTGAAGTCCAGAACAATGTATTTTTACTCTGTGATGTTCCACTTGGTATACACACAAGCCGAGGACATATTTAGCCTATGCATTTCATGATGCTCTTTGCAGATCTTATTGAATATTGCAAATATTCAGACAAGTTGAGGACAGATTTACGATTTGCCCATCATGATGCTTCTCTTATCTCATGAAGTTAACAAGATATCTTCACTTGCAAACATACATACAAGCTGAGGACGGATTTACCATATGCACATAATGATGCTCCTCTTACCCCATGTTTTTGTTTTTATTTGCACCCCAACATCGGTTTGGTCTTTTGTATTAGGCATTTCTATTATTCAAAGAGGAGCTCAGCATGCTGACTACATTTTTGGCAGGCTCAGGCAAGTTGAAAAACTATGCATAGAACTAGGGCATCTTTGAATAATATGTGTACAAAGACGATCACGAACACTGATTTGGTCATTTGTATTAGGCATTTCTGTTATTCAAAGACGAGCTCAGCAAGCTGATTACATTTTTGGCAGGCTCAGGTAAGTGGATAAATTACTTGCATCATTTTATGGTTCTTATACAGGTCTTTTCCAATTGCATATTGATGTATCTTTGAATATCATGTGTACAAACACATGTGTTTCTGGATATCCAAAGTGTTGTTTCATCTCTGTCATAGATCTGTCATAGATCTGGAGAAAGATGGGTCTTAGTTCCTTTTACCGTACAAATTAGAGAACTCTTTATTTTGCTTCATAGTTCTCATCATCATTTCGCATTTGCTACAGAGCTACATCCTTCATCTAAGTACGTATAGAAATCAACTTTAGACATGCTTCTTCCTTGGTTTTCCAAATATAGGTTGTGCATTTTCTTAGAATTTCTACTTCTATCCTCCTACTGCTTGGCCTCTTTATTGTCTCTGTAAGGAATTGCCTATCACGAGGCCAACTATTGCAAGGACGAGTCCATCCAATGCACATATTCATCCATGCAAAACCTCTACAGCTGCACCTTAAACATCCCATCTTCAAACTGAGAAGGTCAAACCAGTGCTCTCTACTTGCCTTTTGTGATTAATTAGAGGCATGTGTTTAGCAATGCAATTGCAGGAGCATGTGTTCTTATTTCTGTTCTCTACAGACGATTGATGGCTTTTTAGTGGCCCAGTGGATGCGTTCTTGCGTAATGTGCTTCATTTTGGTGCATGGTTGATGATCTGTTAGCATGATATATAGCTAGCATGCCAGATAAGATCCTCGAGAATAACTTCAATCAAGATGAGTTTGAGACCTCCGATGTTGCTTGAGGCAGTAAAATAAAGCTGAGAACTCCAAAGGGGCTTCCTTTGTGTTGCACTAAAACAAAACCTGAGAACTCCAAAGGAGCTCCTCCTTTGTCTATATATCTCCTAACACGTGCTAACAAGCAGCGGTGGTGTTTCTATTGGAGATACTTCTGTTGTATATGCTAAATTCTTGGGAAATGATTCGAATTGGATATGTATCAAGAGGCAACGGGGTTCTAGAAATGTATTTGTTACAGCTTTGTAAGAGTGCATTCACCATTGTGTAAAATGGAATTGTATTCAAGCAATGGTGGTGTTCCGACCATTGTGTAAAATGGAATTGTTTTGAAGCAGTGGTGCTGTTCCTATTGCAGATACTTCTATCTGAAGCTTGATGGAAACATTTGAACAATGTTTTAGTTGTATATGCTTTATTCTTGGTAAATTGTTTGAAGTGGAGATATATCAAGAGGCGATGGGGTTTCTAGAAATGTATTTGTTACAGCTTTGTAAGAAATGCATTTACCATTGTGTAAAATGGAATTGCACTTTAGATTCTTTATGTACCACTTTGTCCAATACCAATCCATAATAATGGAGGGACAATAATCATTGCTCCCTTAAAGGACTTCTATCATGTTCCTTAGGAGATGTATTGACCGTAGCCCTTTAAATGATGCAATTCCACATCAGTAGATAGTTTACTTTTAAGTATTCTTAAGTGATGCAACTCCACATCATCAGTGCCCTCTAGCTACTTGAATTTACTGAAAACATCAGTGCACACCACTAGCACACCACTGCATGCTTGGAATGAGGCAATTCGTTTCGTGCTCCTTTAATAGAAGACATAGAAGACATGCAAAATTTTAAGCATGACTGTGCTGCAAATACTTATTGAAGACATGCAAAAACTTAAATTATGACACTGCTGCAGGTATTTATTGTGAGGCTTCCTTTACGGACACATGGTGAAATCAGTAATCACATATGGCATGGAGATACGATTGCACGTTAGTAAATAGATATGGTGCATGCATTCATGTATCTCCGTGTCAATATTTTATAACCCTCCATCAATATTTGTAACTAATAAGTTTGAACTATGGGAAGCTATCTTGCAACTTGCAAACTCATTCTAAAATAAACTCGAAAACATTCATTAGTGACCTTTTACAATTCTGACATTGAGTGGAATATCACAAATTCAAACATACGATTTTCAATGCCAGCTTTTTCAATGGTTTCAATATTGAGCCTCTAAATATTCCAAGGCCCATAAGCGACAACATTACTCTAATGGAAAAATTGTATTCTTTACAATGGAAATTGATTTCCACTTACCACATTCTCAAGATGCAGCTTTATTGCAATAACTTAAAGATCCATTCATTCAACTGATACTCTTACAAATCTTTTGTCAAACATACAACATACTAATCTTCAAATGATACAATCCAACATTATCTTCCTTTTCCTATCTTTCAAATTTAGCAAGGTTTGTTATAGATGTGGACAACTTCATGGCTACCTACAATATTTGTATTTATGCCCGGCAACGCCGGGCACCCGTTACTAGTAAAAGCAAAAGTGTTTATATATATTGGTTTTAAAAGGAGCAGATAAATGCAGGACTGATGACTTCTGGACTTATCTCACTGTATCATGTCTTCATTTGTTGATCAATAACTATGAGGCGTGAATGTATCAAACAATTAAGTCATTTAGATGAATCTAACAGTCTAATGCATTATTATCTCTTTGCTCCCCTTGTTTGTGCTTGTTTCTTATGGTGAACCAAGGGCCTATACATGGATACAAGGCCCAGACAAGCAGGAAGAGGAGATGTTTTAACCCTTTTGGTATGTGCCTTCCATCACCATTTCCAATCTCTATTTTCTAGATATTGAATCATCTTTATGTACCCTATATTTTCTTGGAGCAAAATGATAGAAGCATATTATACAAAAGCTTTTAAATGCATTGTTAATGCCATTCCTTATCAAAATTGCAGATATGCTATTTTTCATTTTCAAATGTTTAAATGTGATGTTGTTCTTCCTCCTTTAGATAATCTAACAGTTAACTTCTACATGCAAAGTTTTCTTCTTGGATTCTTTGCCATTATTATGAAAACATTTTTAACAAGAATTGATTTCATATCATTCTCGGTAGGATGGTTTTGTAGAAATGTTCTAAGCTAAATGAGTAATGTCATTTTAACTGCATCGACCTAAGGAAGGATTAGACGGGAAGGGGGCAGAAGAAGTAAAGATTAAAATTCCTTATGGTATGGATATTTTCACATCGTTTTTGCCATGTAATTTATGTACTTTGCTATGTTGTTTGTGGACTGGGATCTTCATCTTGCTGCACTAGTATATTGTGAGTATCTTAATTCTAGTTCAGGTACATTAAGACATTTACGCTGCATGAGGTTTGAATGGGTATATTGCTTAATTTTGTAGTCTGGACGATGGTTTGCATCTTCGTTTCAAAGGAAAGGGATATTTTGTAATCATTTTTAAGGAAGGAAGAAAGGAAGGAAGGAAGTATATTTTAACGTCCACGGAGGCCAGAGGCCTATAAGACGGTACATGCAATACAGATAACAACCAAAACCCAAAACCAAGAACCAAATTAAGAACAGAAGATGTAACTGTACAATGTGCCCCTACTACCGGGATGAAAAAACCTCTACGTGGGAGGAAAAACCCTAGTAGTAGGCTGTCAAATACCCTGTCCTATAAGAGAGACTCTGGCGGCCAAGATTTGCAGAATGTAAGAGGCAAACACAACAATCAAGGATGGACGAAAATCAACTACTTCTTCTATACACAATACTTCAACAAATGTTCTGTAGAGATATGCAACATGATGTAATCAATGAAACGATGCAAATAAGATGCTAAAGCATTACGTTGCTTGATTGGGCCCTGTCCCCAACCACCTTACATTGCGTCTGTTGGGATTTGACCCCCAACAGTACCGAGTGCGATTCTGGCCAGAGGAGGCCAATGTACTTGAGTGTTGCATGAGTTGTACTTGATATTACATGGTCAATGAAATACGTCCTTCAATAAAAAAAAATTATATATACCTTCTATGGTGCAAATGTCTTAGTCAAATGCTAAACAACTGATAGCATGGTTTGCTATGTGGAGATAAATTTTATATTTGGAACCATACATAATTGAAAATTTGGAGCCCTACATAATTGGGGCATTCAAGAATGTCGAGTAAATGGCCTGCATCAATTCCTCTCCCACATAGGACCCTATAGTTTAATAGGTTCAACAATTCCCATGGAGTATAATCTTAGCTTTTTTATTCCACTCACAAAATCCATAATGACTTTCCATTCCACACGTCCATAAATAACGCCCAACATCGCCAAGCTCACGTCTCTAATGCTTGTGCATCATAAAACTATTAACCATACAATAACAATAACAAGAAGAAAACCTAATACTAATTACTCAACAATAACAAGAAGAAAACCTAATCCTAATTACTCAACGGGGAAGAGTTTGGCCTAAATTGTAGCACAAATACAAATTTCTCATATTATATTATATAATAACGAGGAATTGAATAGATAATATATCAACATAAAGATCGAGTATCTTCATTGTGAAGGAAATAGTCCACTTATGATAACATGAGTGCAAATGCTAAATAATTGCATGCCATTTGGCATGGTTAGGCAGATTGAGTGTAGGTTTAGTGACAGAAGATTGCAGCTCATCTTGTAGCATGCAAGATGATATATTTCTGTGTTGCTTTCGTGAGTGACTGAATTGTTTTTGAAGTCACAGGCTGGTGACACGAAAGGCTATGGACATGCAAGTGGAAAGGTTCCACATGAATGGACTATATTGAAGAGGAAGAGGAAAAGGAAGAACGAGAACGGAAACGGGCAAAGATGAAGTATAAAATCCACGACCAACCTTCAACTACTAAAACTAAGGCACTGGATATGTGGCAAGGTCCAAGACCAATGGTCCAAATTTATTTAGCATTGTAAAAGTATAAGTATTAAATATCAGCCAACCAATGAATGACACGTGGCGAAGTTCCAGTTGAGTGGTCCACATTGCATGGAACTGAGTTTGGAACAATAAAATCCAAAACCAACATTCAACTGCTAAAGCCTAAATGAACCGCACACGTGGCATGTCACGTCACGGCCGATAAGGCCGCCTGTCCAATGGGCTATGGAATTTATATTTCTTCTATTTGGCCTTTTACTCATCCCCCTTGCAGCCTTTATTCATCCCCCTTGCTGCTCTAAGCTGTAAGCCGGCTATGGCGACCTGCTCCATGATCCGGGCCTCCCCCTCCGTCGTAGCTCAGCAGCATGCAGAATTTCCATGCCGCCCCTCGATCTCCGCCTCGCCCTTGCCTTTGCGTCCCAGTTTTTTGGGTAAGGGCCTTAGTTCTGGATTGGGCTCGGACATGAAGAGTTTCAGCTCGCCCAAATGCACTGGCATCCGTGCTGTGGCTTCGGAGATTGTTAAGGAGAAGACATTGGACCTGGTGAGTTTTTCAATGTAGCTTGCAATGCAGATCTCTGTTGTTCTTTCTCAGTTGCATCATGCGTGGTGTTTGGTTTTCATTATGTTTTGGTTTGCGTTTCTTAAGACTTTTTTGATCGCTTATTTTTTAAATCATGCTAAGCTTTCCATGTTGATGTCTCTTTTTCCTTATGAAGGTAGATTTAATCCTATGATCTTGCTTTTCCTTTTTAAGTTTCTTGTAGTTTATAGCTATCTTAACATTTACGTACATGCATCTGATGCAACCTTCTATGTTATTAGAACCTAATTGTCTCTTCGTGCTTAAATGATGCAGTGCATAAGCAAGGAGCAGGCTTTAGAGGTTTATGAGGATATGATATTGGGCAGAGTGTTTGAAGACATGTGTGCTCAAATGTACTACAGGGGAAAAATGTTTGGTTTTGTCCATCTCTACAATGGCCAGGAGGCTGTATCCACAGGATTCATCAAGTTTCTTAAAAAAACTGATTATGTCTGCAGTACTTACAGGGATCATGTTCATGCTCTCAGCAAGGGTGTTCCTGCAAGAGAGGTCATGAGTGAACTGTTTGGGAAAGCCACTGGTTGCTGTAGAGGCCAGGGAGGTTCAATGCACATGTTTTCAAAAGAACATGGAGTTTTGGGAGGCTTCGCCTTCATTGGGGAAGGCATCCCTGTAGCAACCGGAGCAGCATTTACCACAAAGTATAACCGTGAAGTGTTGAAGGATAACACAGATGCTGTTACAGTCTGCTTCTTTGGAGATGGGACGTGCAATAATGGACAGTTCTTTGAATGTCTGAACATGGCTACATTATGGAAATTGCCAATAGTGTTTGTTGTAGAGAACAATCTTTGGGCCATTGGAATGTCCCATTACAGATCAACATCAGATCCCGAGATCTGGAAGAAAGGACCAGCTTTTGGTATGCCAGGAATTCATGTTGATGGCATGGATGTCCTTCAGGTTAGAGAAGTTGCAAAAGAAGCAATTGACAGGGCACGTAGGGGAGATGGTCCCACTTTGGTTGAATGTGAAACCTACAGGTTCCGCGGTCACTCCTTGGCTGACCCTGATGAATTACGTGATGCTGGTATGTTCCTGTATTAAAAACATAATTTTTTCTTGCTGAATGTTTCGTGTTCTTCCCTCATCTATTTTGGGTACTGCTTTTCAGGAGAGAAAGCACACTATGCCAAACGTGACCCAATTGTGAAATTCAAAAATTATCTTCTCGAGACTGAGTTAGCCACGGAGGATCAGCTTAAGGCAATAGACAAACGCATTGAAGAAGTTATTGATGAGGCAGTGGAGTTTGCTGAGAAGAGCCCTCTTCCCCCTCGAAGCCAACTCTTGGAAAACGTTTTCGCAGATCCTAAAGGATTTGGTATTGGACCTGATGGGAGATATAGATGTGAAGACCCTGGTTTTACTGCAGGAACAGCACAAGTTTGAGATATTACAGCATAAGAATATGAGGGCCTATGATTAAAGCTGGCCTATAATTGTAGATGTTGCAGGAAATTTGGCATTTGGCAAATTTTTTTTAGCTTGCTTCAAACTTCATAAAATGTAAACACTTTTCTTAATACATGTCATACCTTTTTACAAGATCTCTAGCCTTGTTTATCTGACCGCCTGTTTAAGATCAGTAAGAGTGATTGTGCATACTCTTGATATGGACTACTAAAGCTGACCCATTCTTCTGTGTTGCAGATTCAGTGCGGCAGTTTCCATTAGAATGTCAACACAAACAAGTTTGGACTTCTAGATTCTCAACCAGGTAATAGCTAATAACTGGGCCAGCTAATTACTGATGTTGCTGCACATGGATCTTCAATTTGATGGTAGTCATGTGAGTACTAATTCTAATAAACATAGGTCACGCCAACATTTTGAGGCCACAAGGCCAACATTGCTTCACAAAAGATAACAATATTCAACATGATCTAGAGACCTTTACTCAATTCTAAGAAACATAGGTCATACCAACATTTCGAGGCCACAAGGCCAACATTGCTTCACAAAAGATAACAATATTCAACATGATTTATTATTATTATTATTATTATTATTATTATTATTATTATTATTATGTCTAATGCTCAACTAGGGCCTCGAGAGGCCATGGAGCACATGGAAAACAACAGATGTGCATCCACCGCCTTAATGAATGGTCCCAGTGCCATTGGAGCCATTGAAAGTAATGTATCTACAAAGCACGGACTTAGCCACAGTAATCCTGCCTGCCATGGACAGCTTACTACCCTTCCACCAATTAAGGTGCTTTTGCAATCTCTGAAGAATCTCGTCCCACACTCTGCCCAGCGGGATGTCACGGTCCACACTATTTAAGGAAAATGGTTAATACTTGTCTTGCTAAAGAGCATCCTAGATTGTACAGAAAATGGGAGAATGTTGGTATTATGATTCTAGATGACCTTTGGATAAGAAATAGATGGAGAACTTGGAATAAGCTCCAGTGTCTTGGTATCACCTCCAGTGCTGACAAAGCTATTTATAAACACATTTTGTCATGTCTTAATGGTGTCTATTTCTGCAACATTAGTGATTCAAGCAACTAGACTCAAGGTTCCAACATGTGTTATAATGTTTCAAAAGCCCATAAAAGGAACTGCAGTGATGAGTCCAAACATCTTCCTTCTAAGTGGAATGTGACCACCAATGAGTTTATTAAGACGTGGAATAACTGCTGGAAATCTTATTGCCAGCCCAGGATTCAGTTGTTCTAGTAGGAAAGGCTAGCGGTAGAGTTTCCTAGCGGTAGAGAGCCCCCCTGGCAACATTGCTCGTTGCCTAGAACAACCCTAAAGGGACTTTACCTATTACAAAATTGGTGTAAAGGGCAACTCACAGTGCGTTAGCATCTTATTTCCCTATTAAAAATGCTTGATAATTTCTTGTGTTAGAACAAAAATACGATGAAAAGGTTAGCACCTTATTTCCCTGGTATAAATGCTTGAAAATGTCTTTTGTCACAACGAAAAGTATGATGAAAAGTAAGAACTGGAGATGAAACTATGTGCTTTAAAACACGCTAATCCATGCAAGCTTCCTTGGCAGGGAGTTCATCAAATTAGGGATGGTGATTAAGCAAGCCTGTCAAGAGATAAATCTGAAATCAAGAAATCGGTAGAAGAGAGTTCCACATGCTTGCACTTACAAAAATTAAATGACCAACGAAGCTCCAAATGCCAACCACTTCCTATCATAGTTCTCTCCTTTTCTAGACGTATGAGACATAGCACGAGTAGTGAATTTCAACCATAAATAGAAATTTCAAACTTGAAGAACTCATATTCCTCTTTCCAAGAGTGATTGCATTTCTGGATTTACTCCACAAGGCAATTTGCTTTAAAGTGTTGACAAAGATGTTGTTTCCTTTAGGAAATGATATATTAAAGCTTGAGGGTCAATCCTATAGCCAACATCATTCAGTGTGTCTTTAAGCAAGTTCCAGAAAGGCATTGTTCTGGAGCACTTGAACATACAGACCTATGGCAATGCCTGTTTTTGCTTGGGCCCTTGCATTATTATGTGGCCATAGATATTGTCCATGCTTTAGCAGGCGTCGTAACTATTTTTATTGCAGATTGCCATATTTTTAAAGTTTGCATTCTGATGGTGATTTTCATCACTGAAGCTCAGGTAAAGGAGCAAAGGATCGAGAAGAGTTAGAGCTGCTGAAGCTAGAGGACTATTAACTTCATTGTATCAAGTATTCGAGCGGCTCCGTGCTCGTGGCCCTACCAATGGAGTTAGAGAAAAGAAGTTACTATCTCAGATCAAGGCTATAAAAACTGTGAAAGTCATTGAAGCCAAAGTGAAGGGAGGGTTGTGATGGTTCAAGGATGGCATATCTTCATTAATGCTTTTCTTCATTCTTTGCAAGACACCATTGCCTTTCCAAGAGGACAATGCAATTTGCTGTATTGATTAAGGTATTTCGCATTATTTCTGAAGAGCACAGATTGATTCTTGAGTCCAATATTGTGAATGAGGACTTAAAAACAACCATGGTTCTCCTAAAAAAGGACAAATGGTTCTCCTATTGAATTCTTTCAGAAATGTTGGGACTGGTTGGAGGATGATGTATATCATGCTTTCTGTGAGTTTCAAAGATTTAGGTGCCTTTATAAGATTTTGAATGCGGGTTGTATCTCTTTCATTTCAAAGAGCAAAGAACTCTAGATTATTTCTGACTGGTGATCTATTACATTGCTTTCCTCTGTTTACAAGATCTTTGCTAAGACATTGACAGAGAGAGTTCGAGATACTTTAGCTGAATATATCTTTTCAACACAATCTCATTTCTTCCTTATTGATGCGTTCTCAACAATGTGATGGCTGCATTTGAGGGAATATATTGGGCTCTGTTATAGGGTCATAGATAAGATAAGATAAATATTTTATCGTTCGCGAAAGCCCAATTGGGCTATGGGACCCGTACAAAAAGGGGGGAAGGGGAAAAGGGGGGGGGGGGGGACAGATCCGCTTCACAAAAACATAATTGAATCAAAACATATACCGTGACACGAAACATATGTACAACATCAGACTATGCAATGATTGACCAGGGGTCACTAGGCCAGTGCTCACGATTATAGCCCTGCCGCCTCTATATATAGCCCATTTACCTTGTGTCCGTGCTTCCCGTACTCTACACAATTCCTGATGGCGTATAGACAGCTGCAAAGGGGACAAATCTTCCTGGACTGAGAAACGAGAGCCTTTAAGTCGATTACCATGCTGCAGTACAGAAAATCTATCCTGAGGTGTGCGAAATCGAACCAAAATATGTCGGGGCCGGTCTATACGGTGCGACTTTATCCGCTTAGCTTCAAGGACCCCTAGGGCCTGCATACTCATGGTTTCTGCAAATAATTGCTCAGCCTCTTGCGTGCCTATACTCGCTCCTATCTCAGGCAAGCCAACTATACGGAGGTTCAAACCTAGATTGCTCCACAAATTCTAGCGTACCAGTCTCTAGGCCATCCGGGATTTGTGTAGCCACCTCCATTGTATGGGGGGCATCAGTCTGCACGGCCACCTCTATCGGAGGGGTCTGTACAACCGAACGTGCATCGGTCTGAGGGGGTTCGGTATGGTGATGGACATAGTCCTGTATGAGGAACTCAAGCATGTCCATAATCTGCGTCCAATTCTCTCTAGGCAAGTAGGCAAATGTATCGGTGTAAGTGAGCGAGGAGTTAAGCGACTTGAGCACCGAAGAGATTGCAATCGGATCAAATTGCGGAGCGGGAGTGTCTGGGAGTGGTAATTCCGTTTCTAGTTTAGACGCTGGGAGGGGGGGGGAGGGGTTGCTGGGACTGCTGGGAGAGCTTCACCTTCCGTGCATGTTCCTTGGCCTTTCGGGTCATGGTATAGGAGCAGACAACCAACCAACTGCCAGCCAACAGTGCAAGAAGCAAAGAGAGGTAAAGTCAAGTAACACACTGGGCTGGAGCAGACAACCGGCTTTGACAAAACAAAGTTAAATGGAAACAGCGAAGCGGGAAAGGAAGGGGCTTTGCACAAAACATGGTAGGAGGAAGTAGCAAACAATCAAAGATAGATAAGCACAGTGCAAGAAATCGGCAGAACGAACCAAGTAGGCTGTCGGAAAGGGTAACGGCAGAATCCAAGTAGAAGGCAGTCCCTGACAGTGTCAACCTGAAACACCCTAACCTGTGAAGACGATGCAGATGCAGTGAGGGGGGGCGGTGGCAGCTATCGCCCCTGGTTCTGGACAGTGGATCGGTGCAGCTTCCGACCGTGCAGGTCCCCGCAGATCAAGGGGTTGAGGTCGCGCTGCTGAGGAGGCTCTTTATGCTCAAGATCCGATGTGGAGAGGATCTGCCTTGGCCGATATGCATCTAGAAGCAGACATGCGAAAAAGAGGTGCAAAAACACGATCCCATCCGCTGAGCCGGTGCTGAACTGGTCCCGCGCAATGCTGGTGCTGATGTTGCTACCGCCTGGGCTAGGCGCTGTTGCTACCGCCTGGGCTAGGCGCTGGTGTTGCCGCCTTGGGCTACACGATAGAAAGGCGTACCTTAAGCTTTTTGCTAAGCATAGGGTACATTTGATTGGGATGTTAAGTGCCAGGGTTCGGGCAGAGGGACCTTTCGCAGATTCACTAGTTTCAGTGATCTTTGATGCTCCAGGTTTTGCCTAATGAAGTCACGCGTGATTTAGAACAGATGAATGAAAATGTTGCAAAGGAAGCACATAGATCAAAATCAGGAAACATGAAATATTGCACGTCAAATGAAATTTACAAACTCAAGAACTCTTAACAAATCAATAACTTATAAACACTTGGAAAAATCTCGAAGGTAATCCAATTCATAAAACTCCAAAAGGAGTGAATACAAGAAGGTAATGAAAGATCATATCATCAAGTCAATACAGAACAATAAGGTAATCAGCAAATTGAATCATAAAAGACCAAAGTTGTGGCAACTCAAGGCGCACAAACTCCAGACGGACTGAGAATAGGAGGCAACTGAAGGCTCTCAAATCTCTGACACTTCTTCAATCTGCGGGGTGCCTTTTATAGCAATGTCGGGGCGTGGTCTGGTGATTGTGACCTGAGGCCCACTAGGCCAAGTTGTTACAACCGTTAGAGATCCCTGATCGGCAGATAACTGAATTCAGGTGTCAGGATAGTGACCTCTAACGGCCTGTGGTCGTGGCCCAGCCCGTGCTGCTGGGCGGGTGCAAAATCGGGCCCGGGCGAAAAAACGGGAGCAGCTTCAGAACATCGTGTCATGCCGTTTCTTGTGCCCCAGGTCGTGCCAATATGCGTGTCGTGCCCAAAATCAGCCAGCCCTTCATAACATCATGTTTGGATGCTCTTGGCATGCCCGTTCTCTTCATTTGCCCAATGTTGATCCAAAGGAGTTTGGGCCTAACATTGACCAAGAGTCAAGTTAACACACAGCCCCCCCACCGTGACAAATTTCGGTAGCCGGAGAAGATCCGGGACTTCATCAACAGGACGCCAGTCTTTTTCTAATATTTTTCTATAGTCTTGATGCACAGTGTGTAGGCGTAGCTTTCCCTTTAGAGGGATCTGGTATATTAAGCATGTGCGATGACCAGGAGGAGTTACTGTGACAATATTTTTGTGGTGAATCTGGAGGAACTGATTCTAGATCATCTCTTCAAAAATTTCATGAACCAGAGCTGACACTTCATCACATTTGGTGAGCATGAGGTCCTCTATATTCCACTTGCTGAGATCAGCATTATGAAGTGCTAGACATTGTGTTTCCGCTTCAACAAGACTAAAAGATATTTTAGTGCAATGCAATATAATCCTTGCTGATAAACATTAGGATCTGGCGATAAGCAGGCTTGTTCAACAAAGTCCTGGAGATTTAGGAGAGAATCGTCAATGGTATCCCACCCAAATTTACCTGGCATATACACCCAGTTGCGTTGTTTGCCGACTTCTTGACTGTAGATCTGCGTACAAAGCGAGGGTCAAAACGTACATCATCTCGAATGCAATCTGGTGTTTTGCGCTAGATGAATTGGATACGTTCATGCTCAAAGAAGAGTTGTCACCAATAGCCATCAGAGACATGTAAGAAGTCGGGAGCTCCCAAAGCAGCATATCTGGTGGGTTTGGCATCAGAACTCTCTTCCTGAGATGGGCAGCCTGCATTTTATCAATGGCTGCCTGCTGTGGTAACTTCTATTTCTCTTTGAGTTGAACCCATCTGGTTTAAGGAACTAACCCTATAACTGGGACAGGTAGCCATTTGTTCCAATGTGGTTGTGCAGTGAGCAGATCTTGGCTTAGTTCCTGCAATTGAAGATATGCCATGTGGTACTGAATGTTGTACTGAGCCATATTCAATTCATTGTGGTTGAGACACAACCCTGTTCTGGTTTGACCAGCTGTGATCCATTTCATGACAAGACCCACAAGGGTGTTCTGAGCGGTTTGAAAAAAAGTGAATCCATGTATAGCGTCAATAAAAGTGGATTATCCTGCTGAAATGTAAGATCTGGAGGTTCCTCATTGACATAAGCGTTCTTCCAAATGTCATAAGCAACAGAGTGGCTTTTCCAGAATTTATATTGATTGGTTGTCAAAATAGACATATGCCATGGGTTCCACTGTAAGTATATAAAAATAATCGGGTCTTCCAAGAGAATCAGTTTAAAATAAACTAGTGTACAGAATAAAGCGCGGTATGGAATGGAAAGGTCTGACCAATGTTTCATAAGTGTATCTGTGCGCAATGGAGTCTCCCATACACCACCAAGCTGTATCCACTTGATCCAGAATTCGGCTTATCGAAGTGCAGCATTCATTTTGAAACTAGTGGCGGGTGGATGAAGTTTTGGCAGAGCAATGATAAAATCAGCAAGATTTTGTCACTTCTTCTCATGCGTGCTGTTGATATCATCCAATTCTTTGACCAATTGCTGCTGTTGTGCCAGATCTGCTTGCATGTGCGAATAGTGGCCTTGGATCGGGTGAGTAGATCCACATGGACATCATTTGGAATTGAATCGACCTAAACGTTTTCTTGAAGGGCTTTTTGCAATTCTTCCACCTTGGCATATTGCTCGGTAAGGTAGCGTTCAACAACTTGGAGCTTAGATTCCACAACCTGCACCTTGGTATCCTGCCCTGCAAGCGCTTCTCTCAAAGCAGCCACTTGCGTGGTCAATTGATTCTCGAGACGAGATGCACGATTTTCTCCAAGAGCAGAGCGTTTTGCGATTTTTGGAGTTATTCTGCGTGCATGGCAGCATCTTGAATGTGCTTAGCCTTGATTTCCTCCAATTGAGCGTTAAACTCCCGAATCTGTGCATGCAGAAGCTCTTGAGCCTTTTCGAGCTGAATAGCTTTGTCTTCTGTAGCAATTTTATGGTCCGACACAAGGGAGGACCTTTATTTATGTCAAGATATTTTTGTCTTTTTCTCTACTTTTCTGTTAGAGAAACTTTCTTGGGATATTTGAGGCTCGAAACTCGAATTCCACGAGCTTTCATCCACAATTACTTTGATCAGCAAGCTGTCCTAGTAGAGGCTAGCAATCCGTATGATTCCTCAAATCGAGCTCTTCACATGGATGCCAAATTCTTCACTATTTTCAAACAAGAAAACAGATTGACCTGTAGATTTTTTAAACTCTCATATTCTGAATTGTAGTATCAATTCTTCTGCAAGCAAACTTTTCCTGATCACTTATTCACACCCGAATACTGTCATGAACCTACGAAAACTGAGCGAAGAACAGAGCGAAGAACAAGGAAATACAAGAAAGATATCAAAAGAATCTTGATATATTAATCAATGAATCCGGAATACAAAAGCCCGAAGGCGCACAGAAGAACAAGACAAGAGCAAGAAGGCTCAAGACTGGCGTTGAACCGGAATGGTTC
>JAANSK020108350.1:0-15920 GCA_011763485.2 Isoetes engelmannii | reverse complement strand
TCCATCTATCACCCATTGACTTTATTCCTCCATATTTAGACCCAAAAAAGCCCTAGAAGCAAAAAAATTGACATGTGCAGAAAGCCCTATAAGTTTTTCGAATGGAACAATTCACTTGTCAAATAGACAAGTGTAGAATTTTCGTTTGCTGATTTCGAAATCTCAGCCCTTTATTTTGACCTCGACAATCCATAAATTTTGCGGTGGAGAGCAAATAATACGTGATAGAGGGGACAATCACGATGAAGGGCGACCATACCCTAATATGTTCCAACTAGACCAAAAATGTTTGGCAATGTGGAGGAATCATTCAAAAATAAAATTACCAATTAATTTTTCAATGGTTTGTACCTATTACCATTTTAGCCAAGTGCTCAAAGTATGATTCGTTCTAACCAGTGTGTAAATTTGACGACCGTCACGCCTGTTTTTGGCTATTTTGCTCGTCAAAACATTAGCTGCAAGTGGCATTGCTACCTGTGGGGTTTATCACGGGTGACTCCGACACCCAGAAGGCTGAAGTTAAATACGTTATCCATGGGCCTGAAATTTTGCCAACGGATCAGATGTCGCCCTTTGCCATGGGACCTAAAATTTAGTCAATGGATTAGCATCGGCCTTTGAAGAACACACACAAGGTTTCTGCAAGTAAACCAACAAGGCTTAGAGGGGCATCGAACCTGGAGGTTTTCTCTAGTCCAAGATCCAATGAACAATCCAGGTTTCAGACATAGACAGAAAGTAATCTATCTCTATTTCTTGGCAATTAGGTCTTGGACCTGAATTTGACCTATCGGTCCAGATTCTATTTTCGTGCATCAATCGCTCAGATTTTCCATAAAAAAGCCTTGAAGTCTGCTGATTCGTGGGAACGTAGAAACCTTTCAGGTCTTATTAGATTTCATGGGAAACCCCTGTAGGGTATGGGTGCCTTCTACCGTGCCCTAACCCCAGGGCGGGACCAACCCCCCTCTTCTCCCCCCCAGCCGCCATATGACACACTCATCCTCGTTAACCACGCGTCCACCGAACGTCCCGTGTGGCCCACATTGGAAGTTCGTTGCATTTAATTCCTGTGTGGGATGACTTCCTCGATCGACGGTTAAAGACCTCTAATGTCAGGCCGAAAGCCTGCTGCCGTGCATCGGCGGACCATGCATGCATGTACAGGAACCCCTGGGCATGCCAATTCGAATATGGAATTCAATGCGGGCTGCATGAATTGGCACCCAAAAACCAGCACTCGATTGCCCAAAGCAATTCCAATGACCCCTGCTCCTCCTATGGCTTCGATCATATTAGTACCTTGTTCAAAACACCCTGTTCCATAAATATCGTTCAGAGGCACTCCGAACACGGTAGCAAACATGGTAGCGATGAGGGCACGCGAAGAAATCGATGGTAAAAAGGGTAGCGGAGCTCGATCAGCTTGTAAGCCGGTTACTGCACCCAGGAGGAAAAGGAAGGCACTACAAGGGAGTACTGGAACCCTCCCAGTGCCAAGGGGTCCTCTCAAACGTGGTCAATGGACCGAGGAATAGATGCTAGACATACTAGAAGAGGTTAGTGAATTTGGCAGTTGAGTTAGAGAAGCCTCTAGGCGTTCTGGTATACCCCAGCCTACCATATCTGACTGGTTATATGGTAGGATCACCCACAAACAAACCAATCATCCCCATATTCTCTACAAGAGAAAGAGTTGGTCCACTAGACACTTGGTAGAGCAGAGCAGGGTATGGGAGTAACCTTGACTGATATCAAGGAGAGGGCTGCAGAGATGGCCCGAGATGGGAGTAATTCTGCACTGCAAGGGGTTCCTGGCAGTAAGTGGTGGAGGCAATTCAAGCAAAGGCATCCCCAGATTGCATTGAGGAGTGCAGTGACACTAGATGTTGCAAGGGCACGTTGAATCAAGGAAACTTAGATGGTTTCTATTATAGCCTTAGCCAGATACATGCGGAGTTCAATTTCCCACCCTCTAGGATATGGAATGCAGATGAGACTGGCATTCAGGCTAGGAAGGTGAAGAGTATGAAGATCATAGGGAAGAAGGGGGCAAATAGGGTAAGTGAGGTTGCTATGAACAATAGGAAGTGGGTAACTATCCTGGTGTGAGTGAATGCAAAAGGGTATCGGCTTCCTAACATGTACAGTTTTAAGGGAACCCGCATGAGGCAAGAAAACATAGCAAGGTGTGAGGAGGGCTCAATTCAGGCTGCGCAAACATCAGTCGGGATGACATTTGAACTATTCATATATCATTTTGCAGCAAGGGTGTCTGGTGGTGTTTCCCCACAAGAACCACACCCTGTAATTCTAGATGGGCATGGCAGTCATGTGGACCTAAATGTGATTTTGGCAGCAAAGGAGAAGGGTATTCACTTTGCATTGTTGCCTGCACATACTTCACATAGGCTACAACCTTTGGATGTGTCTCTTTTTGCACCATTCAAGGCACAATTCAAGAGGCATAGGTCTACATACATGGTTGCCAAGGGCAAGTTCGAACCAAAAAGAGAGAACGTAGCAGAAATAATATCGAGGTCTATTGATGCTGCTCTTATGCCTAAGAACATCAAGGCTGGTTTCAAGGCAACAGGGACTGGCCTTTTAACTCAAAATAGGTCAGACCAGGGCAAGAAGCTACCATGTTTGGGAGAGTCCCTACTGAGAGGATAGAGGAGGAGGTTGAAGAAGATGAGGGGTCCAATGAAGATGATGGGGATTGGGCTGGGTTCAATGTGGATGATGTGCAACAACTATAGGAACAGATGCCATGCCTCTTTGTAGATGTTGTGCACCAACCAGTGGGGCAAGGTGAGCAGCACAGTTCTTAATGAGGCCGAGGACATAGAAGCACATGCTGTCCTAGGTCCTCATGTAGAGTAGCATACTACCACTGGGGCCGGGGCATAGAAGCACATGCTGGCCCTGGCACCAGTGAAGGATGCACACAAGTTGCAGTCACTCATGATTTTGTGCATGTACAATCTCATGCCACTACTCCAGCCTTGGCAAGTGTAAGGCCATCACAAGTATATGTGAGGCAATCACAAGGAGTTAGGCAAAGGAAGAGGTGTGTTGCTCCTGATCTGCGTGGAAGTGTGCACATCTCCAGTGATGGATTTTTGCCAAGCACTAGCCGCCGAAAAAGCTAAGAGAGTTGAGGCAGCAATGAGGGATGAGCAATTTGCACTTAAGAAGGATGAGGTGCAAGAAGGAGAGCTGAGAGGGAGGAAGCTGCTAGGAGAGCACAGGTGAATAGGGAAGAAAGGGAGAATAAGAAGAGGGCAGAGGATGCCTTTGAGGCCAGTACTGCCAGGTCAAGGGATTTCATATACCCCAGGGGGATGTGAAGGGTTGTAGCAGTTTTTGGTTATAAGAGGCCCATGACTGATGAAGTGAAGACAAGGTGGCTGCTGGCCAGGAACAGGTTGAGGTTGAGTCATGGACTGAGTCCCATTAGAGGACCAATTACAGTTGACATCACAAATAATGCAGCAGTGCAACAACCTGCTAATCCAATTGACAACGCTCCAGCACATGATCATTCACAAGGCATTTGTGAAGAGCGAGGACGAGATGGAGGTTTGGATATCTAAAAAGATGGTGCCTTAATGGCCAGATGCAATGCTGCAGGACTGCCATGGGATGTTCCAGCAGTATAGAATGTCTTTGGCTGCAGAATTGGATAGAATTAGGGATGAATTTGGCAACTTTGAGGTGAAATTTTGGCGGAAGCCCGCCATTTGGGGGCGGTTACCGTTACTGGCCAGCATGGTAGCTGGCAACCTCCTGCACGTAGGGGGTGTTAAGGCAAGCGGCAATGGGAAAGGCGTGAAGCGGCATCGATGAACCAACACTCGCTCGTGAGAGTGGAATGGTTGGTCAGGGGCCGTAATGTGGTGCAAGCGAGACATCTTGGCACTCTCGTGGGCCAATGTCATGGCGCTTGCAGGCTTGCCCTTAGCACGAAAGGGGGCATGGCTCCAGTGGAGGTGGACCTCGGAAACCCCCTCCCCCCTCCACAACATAACTTTTTTACCTTTATTTTTTTTAGGGAAAATTTCTTCAGCAATATTGCTGCCCACAACATTAGGAAGCCAAATGTTCAGGCGGATTGTCAATCGCCTAACATGGAGTAAGTTGTGGCAATTTGCCCCTTAAGTGCACGGTACATGGCACCCATACTCTATAGGTTCAGCTGTGAGAAGTTACGTGGCAAAGATAATCCACCCCCTGGTGGAAAAACCTTTGATACACTAATCTAATGGCCAAAGTACGGCCAGCTAAGATAATTCTGCAGGATATTCAAATCTGAGGGCGAGGATAGGGAAAGGCACGTCTATCGTCGCCGGAGTTGAGAGTTTGTGTTTGGAGGATCGAATTAGCAGGATTTGGATAATTCGTTTCCTTACCAGCCACACCAAATGGATAGCCAGGAAAGGCGCAGCTCTGTCAGAAGGGCCAGCGCTGTGCAGTTTGCATTAGATACAGGACAAGGCGTGCAACGTCGATTATCTCGCACCATATCTGGAGTTGCAGATGTGCAGCGCCGATTGTCGAAACGTTTATCCAATGCTGCAGTTGCCGTAGCTAACACAGTCGCTCCTGCCATGTACGTATCTTCATTTTCCCATAGTATAGAGGAATGTCACAGTCAAATAATTGCAGCAGAAAATTTGTAGAAACATGTTTAAGCATCTTTACGTATCTTCATTTTTTCCATAGTATAGAGGAATGTCACAGTCGAATATTTTCAGAAAATTTGTAGAAACATGTCTAAGGGGGGTTTCCCATGGAGCCTCAAACCTGAAGCCTCATCTGGAGCAAGGTTTTCGGGTTCCCATGGACTACCATACCTGAAGAACTATATCTGCAAATCTCAGCCGGATGATGCATGGGCAAAGAATTTCAGCCGATAGATCAAGCTCAGGTCTTTTCAGGTCCAAGACCTGAGCACCAAGTAATAGAGATTGAATACTTTTTGTTCAGGTCTGAGACCTGAATCAGTCCCTGTAGCTATCATCGCAGACCTCCAGGTTTGAGGCTCATGGGAAACCCCCCTAAGCATCTTTTAGAGATGCTCATAACATCTTTTGGGTAAAATTAGATTTCAATGGAAACTAAAAGCCTTGACTGCAAATTTTGACACGATGCTTGCTAACGTATTGAAATCTACTACAGTGGAGAATCAGATTTGGAGGAGCATCCAGATTTTCTTAAGAAAAATCCTACGTGGGAAGCACCATTACCACCTGTTCGTCCGGTTACCGAGGATGCTTTGATCAGCGAGGATCTTCTGAAGGAGGCCCCACCAAGATCTGCCGAGGTTTTGGAAGTGCTTAAACAACTATCAGCTCCAGAAGCTCCTTTACACCCGGCAAAGGCCAATTGGTCCAAAGCTTACCATGCTGTTAAAAGGCATATGGTAAGTGGAGGTCCACCTCTTGTCTATTGATGCAGGTAATTCCAGACCATTATAAAGTCTCTTTTCTTTGTTTCTTCAGATTATGAGGAAAAAAGTTACGTGCAGTGCAATTGGACCCGGTGCAAGGCTAGCTGGCTATGCTCTGGGAATATGGAGTTTCCATAGTCCCGCCCGTATTAGGCTTTTTCTCCTTTTGTATAATCAGTATCCTCCTACAGCATCTTTTTTTCTCATTTTCTTAAGGATTTTTTTTTTCTTTTTTTTTTTTTTTTTGGTTCTTCCTTAGTTGGATCCATGCCAGAAAAACAGAATACTTTGTGTTGGCTCTGATTGGGTCTCATCTCCTAGTGCTCACATTCAAGGGTACAGCACAAGAGCAGTGGACTCATGAAAAGCAGTTTGACCTTGAACTCGCAGATGCAGCATTGACGCTCTTCTATACGTGAGTCCCCTTATTAATTGGAATGTATATCTCAATTTCAACATGACGTTTGAAGCAGCTTTTATGATTTCCCGTGCAGAGTGGAGTTATTGTTGCGCATTGCCTGTCTAGGATTTGTGATGGGACCACATTCTTTCCTTCGAAATGCGTATAACAGGCTTGACTTCCTTATTGTAATTGATTCTTGGTAAGTTGTTCACTACCTTGAATAATCTTTCGAAACTGCAAACTAGTTGACTAATGTGACTTGTGAAAATGCACGCTAGTTAACTAATATGATTTGATTTTTTTGTAGGGTGCATATTTTTGTAAGGAGTGCGACGGGATCCGACACCTTTGCTCGAGTTGCAGTCCTTCGAGCATTCCGTGGATTGCTTTCCCTGCAAAACATACCCTTCTTTTCTGATGTCATAGTACGTTCTGGCTCGAAGTTTTCTGGAATATATTAGATTCATGTTAAGATGCTAGACTGAGGTTATTAATTGAATCGATTTATATCAACACTAAAAAACTTTAAAGCAGAGGACAGTCATGGGTTAGTAATAAGTCTTGGTAAGATCAGAAATTGGCTTGTAAGATTATGATGTTTGCTAGTTAGTATATAGTCATTTAAACTTCCAGCTGAATTGATCCTGCCGACTTTATTTGCACCCTTCATTAGTGAACTACACTACCAACTCGGTTCCTGGATGTGGAGAGCAAACAATAATGTGCATCAAAACATAGAAGTAGACAATCATGATATTCTTTTTACATCGAAGGCAAGCTTGAACTAATAGCCAGTACTGAAGGCGTTTCTTATTTGCATTGAAGTAAACATATAGTGTAGTATTACATGTTAGAACAAGTGAAACAAATTACACTTGTCATCTTAGTAGAGGCACACTGCATGTTAGAAGTACTTGTACATGAGATTCTGTTTTTGTTTGACTTACAATAAGATGGGAGCAGTGTTAGAAACAGATTGCAGAAGTAATGAAGATCCAAAATCTGACAAGCTAAAGTCATCAGCCTTGACTTTGGTTAAGCTGCTCTATGATGAGACCATTGGTGAGTAGCTGAACGTATTTGGCAAATTCCAGGATTTACGCTGAATTCCAAGATCTATGGGTGTACTTAGAGAAGACACTTGCTGCCAAAGGTAAAGCCACTTAAGTGATGATCAAAGAGAAAATCAGGTCCACTTCATTATTAGACTTTAGTTATATGTTGGCTGATCGTTTTCATCAAATGAAATTTTGGCGATTGGAATATAATGCGGCAGGTGGTACCATGTCAGAATCTGATCTGCTATAAGAAATCTTAGTCAGTTTGTCGTTGTAATATGATTTAGTTGCAGGGAGAATTAGGTATGATGATGCTATTTAACCATGGCTTGCACTTAATTGCAACAAGAGGAGGTTGTAATAAAGCAGAAAAATAGATGCTTAGAACAAGCAAAATTTCCAAAAGCCATTCCTCTTAAATCAGATACAAAAGTTCATGGCAATAGGTCTGATGGGAAAACGCAGTTTAAATGCTGTGATTGTGGTTATATGAATGTGAATGCACCAAAGGAAAAAAAAGCAAAGCCCGGCAACAGGAAACCAGATCTGGACATGAGGTGTTAGGCGAATCTATGATGTGATGTTAGCACCAGGTTTGGCAACAATCCTGCTCAGTGTTTCAGAATTTTACAAGGCTGGAAGCATGTCGTTTTGTTTAACAAGCTTTGGCTTTACAAGCATCTATCTATAAGAGAACAGGTGCAGCTGGGCACCTGTTCAGTCATTCATTGTTCTTCCGACAACCAACTTGCTGGTGGCTTCACAAAAAACCACTTGTGGCGAAGAAATTTGTACGGTTTAAGGAAGCTTTGGGAATGATAAAGTTTCTGCTAAGAGAAGTGATAACAGCAAGTTCAGCTTTTTTCATCATACAAAAACAAACCACTCTAATCAGTTTGTGTTTTTTTGTATCTGTGTTTTCCTAGTGAATTGTTTCAAAGGAAGTTTATCATATGTGAAACAAATGACACATGTCATCTTAGCAGAGACTCGCTGCATGTAGAGTACTTGTATGTGAGATTTTGTTTTTGTTGAATCTCCCTAGTTTGGCTACAGACAGTTCCCTTTATGCTGATTTTTTCGCTGAGTTAGGTCCAAGGGGATTTTTATATTGGGCCAATGAAGGGGACCATTTCATTCTCATGTCCAGCTTGTAAACAAATCCAACAAGCAACCAATACTTTGATAATATTCTACAGTTCATATCGCCTCCCTCTATGAAATAAGAGGAAGGTACCACTGCCTTCTCAGGAACCCAAATAGTTTGGGGCAATTCATGAACTTTCCAGACCAGAAATTCCTTGCTTTGTACATATATGAACTCAGCAAGCTCAGAAGGAATGGGCTCAAACAAAGAGAAGCTGATTCAGAATCAACGCAAACAGTGCTGACTTCTTTTGTCATATCTGATCCGGCACCATTAAACAGTAATAGTAAAAGGAAGTCGGAAGGGTCCACTTCGCTGGGGGCAATCAGAATCGGAAATGGGCAGCCCCGAAAGAAGAAAAGGGACAATAGGCATGTATAAAGCATCATAGGCTTTTTTTTGAGGCCCTATAAGTGGGTGCAATTAAATTTGTAGGTTACAGAATTATAGATAAGCTTTATTTGCTCAAGTTCTAGACGTTCTTTTTTGCTAGATTTAACTAGCACTTTTAACTAAGAGAATGGCTCCTAGACGTTGCAGACTTGCTATATTTATTTGGTGCCATAGACCATATGGGTCTCCTAGACGTTAGTAAAATCTTTTTTTTTTTTTTTTTTTTTTTTGACTCTCCTAGGGTTAGCATGTTGATTCTCCTCCAAAAATGCAATCAAAGGAGGATTTTGCTTTAGAAGCTTGTTTTCTGTGCTACGTAATGTATGAATGACAGTGAAAAAGCTCTCAAAATGCTCCACGTGTTAGACTACTGTATACTACGTTGTAACTCTTTTGAATCCAGGAATACATCTCCTTTTTTGCGGAGTTTCTGTGTTTGAGGCTTACTGTGAGAAAGCAACGAATGCACAATATTGCACAGCCTTTAACTTTTGTAGGCTATTGTCTTTTATTTTGTCATACATGGAAAACAGCAACATTTCCTCTAATAGCATAACTGGAGCATCAAACCTCTGCCAAAAAGGTACAAACAAGTTTGTGGCATGTTGAATAGTTAAACTGACTGTTCGATTGATTTTATCCTTCTCGTAGCATCTTTCCATTAGCTGCTGCTTGTTAGGCATGCTAATGAGAAATAAAGTAGTTGATTTCATGGTTCTATTAGCTTTTGAAGTCGGAGACGCATGTTAAAGTTTGCAGGATATCATGGCTGCTGTCAAGGAAAGTGTTTGGCCACTTAGGAATGTCATTTTGTTGACGTTGTTCCTGTGCTCGTATTATGCCCAAATAGCTATCCAATTTCTGGATGGAGCACTTAATAAAAGGTCAGTTTGCTTTTTGCTTCTTAGTATAGCCTATTCTACGATTATTCTTTTCATCGTTGCAGTCCATGAAAGCTTGATGTGTATGCATACATGTCTGGAAAATTGTGGAATGACAAGTCTATGATTTGGGATGTTAAATGCTAGCATTAAAAATAAAATCTCTGACATGCGTTTGTTCTTCTAATAGCTTTGTCAGATAAATTTGTCTTTGTAGCAGTGACTCCATAGTTATTAAAGAAAGAACTTATTAACATTTACTAAAGACCCATAGGGTCTAGAGAGCGGTAAGTACAACATGTTAGACCTTTGAGGAGGGCATCATCCTCCTCATTTAATATGACCGAATCAAAACACATAATAATTCAAACCCATCGGCCAGGGAAGCTTCTCTGATGGTATGCCTCTGGGAATCTCTGGTACCTTCAACTTTATGATTGTGTTAACCAAATGCTATTTGAGATGAGTTATGATAGTGAGTTTTGATCCCTTGCTGCAATGTCTTTTTGTATGGAATGACTGCTTGTGCTTTTGTATTACTGAGCTTTTGGTAAACCAGTTGCTTTATATGGAGCTTTGATGACATGACAGCCAAGGAATGAGCAGATATAGAGAGGATTCATATATGTTTTCTGTCAAAAGTGACTATGATAACCTTTCTTGATCATTTAGCAGAATTTGCAGCTATTTTTTGCATGGGATGCAGCATTCGACTTATGATTTATATACATAAAGTGAATCAGCTTGGGACCTTGCAGAAGATCAAAGTAGGCGCGCTTTTAAACTTCACAAACGTTGGCTGAGGAAGGTGTCAAAGAATGCTGGTTTGCAAAGGCGTCCCAATGGGCTGCTTCTATGCTACAATATGCACGCAAAAAACCCTAGCACTAAAAAGAGGCTTCAAAGAGATATAACCAGCTGATTCAGCATATACATCACGGTCATGGCTGACCCGAAGGGAGCTTCCCAAAGATGAAATTGTGTAAAATATATTCTCTGGAAAAGCAATGAAGATGGTTTCATCCAGCCCCCCAGGGTATTTGAATATCCACTTGGCATGCAAAGTGACACATGCTGTAGGTGTCATCCCTAGTCATGCAACTAGATGTTCGTTTGAACACTTGAAGAGGATCTACAGACCATGTCACTTGAAGGAAATTGAGTCTGAGGAGCATTTCATTTGCACATGCCTAGTATATCATATATACGACGCAGATATTATTGCCACTGCGGGGATCTTACCTCCCTCCGGAAGCTCATCGGATTTGAGGACGTCTTAGTGGTGTTGTATCGGCTTGTACTGGCTTGCCGGTGTCTTGTTGGCTGGCTCCTCCCTTCTGGTTACTTCTGGTGGTCCCCTTTGGCTTAGTCACGGCTTGTTGGCTCTCTCCTCCTTTGGCTCGGGTGATTGGCTCCATCAGACTTGGTGTCGTGTTGGTTGACCTCCGCCGTCTGGTCATCCTGGCAGTTCTTGGCTGGTGATTTTGGTTGGTAAACAGTTACCCTCTCCAGAAAAGCATAGCCCTATTCCTAAAATGACTGTTCATAGAAGAAATATAATCAAGGAACATGATGGTGGACAGGGAAATCAAATGACCCTACCCAAGGCAAATTCTTTCTCTCATTAAAGTGATAACACAACAAGCGGAAGTCATTTCCTCTGCGTTGACCCATCTAGTTGTCTCCCTAGAGAGGATCTTTGAGAGCCTCCAGAAAGTAAAGTGGGCAGCAAAGAAAAAGCATCAATCGTTCAAGAGAGAAAACAAGCCCAAAGTCACCTTTTTCTTTGCCCCAGCAGTCAGGAAAAAGGATAACAAATTCCTAAGGTCCTTAATTTTCCAATGTTTCAGTTAATATTTTCTTATATAAGTGGTCTCCGATATGCAATTTATCCCCTTCAAATGAGCAAGCTGGTCCAAACTTGGGATGAATCTAAATAGGCTCCTATCTTTTCACTATGGAGCGTTGCTTTGCCCTTGATAATTTATTAAAATCTGGTAACAATCTTATTGAATGTCTGATTATCTATAAGGGATACTTTAGGTGCATCCGTACGACTGATAATCAACTCGCTTATCCGTGGCGTTGGTGTGATATGAAGGATTCCACTCGTTACTATGGTTATCAATGTATAGCTGAGCAAAACCAAAAATGCCTGGTATTTCCTTTTCAAACTACTTTTGGGTTGAATGTTAAATTATGATGTAATGTCCAACTCCAGTATGTAGAAAATAAAGCATGATTGTTACTAGAAATCTAGGCTTACAAAAGAAAATGGGGGAAACCATGTTTTTTAAGGGAAAGGAAAGGTATTAATGTATGCATCGGGCTTGTTAGTTCCATATATATAGACTTCTTACACTTAATTGACAATGTGATGTGTCATTATTTGACTTTGTCGTCTTGTGAAAGGAAAGTTGCTCGGTTTGCTTAAACTCTTCACCATATAGAAAGATTTGAATGGTCTAATTTGACTGAAATGGTGCGGGCTCAATATTTACGTAGTCATAGTGTACCATTTCCGTTGTTCGCAGCTCTCTTTCTCATATTTCATTGGCTTTTCTCTGTCCAAGTTGGAGCAAAGGATATTTAGGCTCTACATTGATCTTCTTTGGGGCCTATCCACGTTGCAGGGTAATAAACTTTCAGGACAAGAATGTCTTGGTTTTTATGTCTATAACTCACCTTATCAAGCCAGGAGGGTTGTCGGAGAATAGAATGAAGGGTGTGGGAATTGGAGCAATCAGCCCAAGAATTTATGAGAGCAATTACTACTTCAATTCATGTCCAACTGGGGCAAATGACTGGAAATAAGCTATGAAGAAGTTATACATTGACACTGAATCACCTCACCACAACCAGGTCTTTGTATGGTAAACCCAGAAAGCCAATTAGTGATGATTGGAATTGATTGGAGGACTGAATCACCTCACACAACCAGGTCTTTTACCCAGAAAGTCAATTACTGGTGATAATTTTTGCTTGCTAAAGGTGCCAGTCACAGCCTATGTTTGCTAATATAGTTGAAGCTGAAGATAAAGCCTGCAGTGCAAGATGATTCAGAAACTGATAGATTTCATTGCAAGATGATTCAGAAACTCATAGATTTCATTGGTTTTAAGGAACATCAGGCAGCATGCGTTTTTTGGACAATACAAACACTTTGACCTTTCGTCACAACGGGCATGTTTGTACATGTTACCATATAATGTTTGTATGCCCCTATTCTTCACTTCCTCGTTCCGCCGAAGTGCCCATCAAACCTTGAATTTGTGACATGAATATTTGCAACTTTGCCTTGGTTCCTAGTGTATGCTGCTCTATGATTTGCTGCGGGAGATCTAGTATAAATAATGCACAATTTTCCACTTCTCTCCTTAGGATCAGAGCTTGAACGTTGACTCAAGATTGTGAGGAAAACTGGTTGTTTTCTTATGCCAACACCTAGATGCTTGCTTCAGACCATGTAATTAGAACTCAGATGGTTCAGGACCATCGTAGGAACAACTGCGATTACTGCCCGGTGCAAAACCTCTTGTGTTCTCCAAATCCTCCTGTGAGTAGTCACCAACTAACCTGCTTTGAAATAGTCTCATCTGAAAGGAACTTGATTCTAAAGGCCTGTTTAGCACCAAGAATGTTCTTCCTTGCATGTTTTGTCTTTTTTTTTTCCAACTTCTCCTTCATGGCTTAGCACCACTTATGCTCCTTGCTGGAATTAGTTGTGCCATTGTCAATTTCTTAATTATCTCGATCTTCTCCCTTCAGGTTGCCAGTCATCAATCTCACCATTCTCATCCCTTGAAGAAGACATATTTCGCACTCGGAATAGGCTGCAAATTCTTCACTATGCTCTAAAATATGGCAGTATAATTCTAGAAGATTACTGATCCGCAAGGCCTGATTCTTCATAAACAAACCCACTATTTCATGGAAAGGATCATCAAATGATCCTTGCAACATAAGCTAAAGGATTGCATCATAGTCAGTGCTGAAGTGAGCCCAACTCATAGATGCCGCCTTCAACAAATTGCAAACTTTATGAAGAAAAAATATCTTGTGTGTAGGATTGAAACATCTCCACCCTTTTTTGTAATGGTTTGCAAGCTGCTTGTAACGAAAGCTAGGTATCCGAAAAGTTAAGGGGGTTGATACTCAGGCTGTGTCCCATACACTGCTTCAAATTGCACTACTTCCATGTTCAAAGCTTTGGTAGGGAGCCATGTTACACCTGTCATAATCACCTTTCACCAAACCGAAGTAGTTAAGCCCTTGAAAGCCATCATGAATTTTGCATGAGGAACAGTTAGGCTGCAAATTCGTTATTATGTTTCTATGCTTGCCAGCCTTCCCCTAAGCTACCGGAGGGATTTAGTATTGTTTGCAGTATGGGACACCTGCGTGCAATAAAGGGGTTTTTTTTACCATCAAGTATTTGTATACTTACCATTAGGGCTTTTTTGCCTACTATCTGGGGCAAAATATATACTCTAAGGGTTAAATTAGCTAGGGATGTTTTTGACCACCCTTCGAACGCAGAGGTTCATACTCCCTTATTACTAAGTGGACCCCTGGGCTAAGCTATAAGGAGAAGGGTATCTATAACTATAACTATAACTATATTTGATTGATCTCACCATTTTTGAGACCCGACAAAGTGTATATGGAAAATATATACATATCATCGTACATCATAAACAATACAGAACCACAATGACAGGTTAGAGTTACAGAACCACAATTACAGATTAGAGTTTCTGAGATATTTCCATCTCCATTACATAATCATAAATTGCAATAATCTCTGCTCTTTCTTTGTACACTCTTTTGATGTAAGCACTGAGCTTACTTGGATGAACTTCCATGAGTTCCCGCAAGCTGTTGCATGTAATTCTAAAGTCCCGTCGAAGATCCTCATATGCAGGGAATTCGATGAAAGCATGTGTCTCATTTTCAATCTGTACTGACATTTAGGGTCTCCACTAATAAAAAGTTTAAAAAATAATCATGATAGCCTTTTATACTGAGCCAGAGGTGACTGATCTTATAGCGTAATCCGAGCCACTTATCTGAACACAATTATCTATATTATTTTCAAGTCGCCCAGTGGAATAAATAAGGATCTTGGATTGGTCCAATGCTGGAGTAATCCATTATAGGCTGAATTTCATAAGTCTCTGACCTGTTGCTTTTTATCATGTTTCAGATGTTTCAGAATACCAATTGGGGTGCGACCACATTTGATGACTATCCCCATGCACTGTTGACAATGTTCCAGGTAGCTGCATATGTAATTCAGTCTTCATACTAAAAATAGAGAATAAATTTCATAACCTGTCAGCTACAGTTATGATAGTTTTGCAAATAACTTTGCTTGTGAAAATTAATTTTTGTAGTGTCTTTTGGTCAAATTCTTAATGTGCACAATAATTCGCTAGTATCCATTTTTATAGGTGATAACCTTGGAGGGGTGGAGCTTAATTAAAAACAGAGTCTCCGACTCTAAGTCAAGAGCTGCAGGTACAGTTATTTCAGCGATGTCTTATGCAGCTCTTATTTAACCAATTTCAAATATCTTAACTTAATTGTTTATTTACAGTTGTTATGTTACCTTAACTAGGTGTGCACTTTGGCTATGAATGCAATCGTTTTTCTGTTTGCATCAATCAGAGTGTTCTTTTATTGCAGATGCATATTTCATCAGTTTATGTATGTTTGGAACATACTTCCTGATAAATGTCTTCACTGCTGGAATAAGTGGAACTTTCTTGCGAGTAAGACAGGAGCACCAAGTAAGAGACGCCTCTACTATAAGTGCCCTAAACTTTTATTACATGAGTATCAGAACCCTCGTAGCTGCATGATTTTTGGTGGGGTATCAGCTGCTAGTTTGGTCCTATGATAGTTCTATTTTGTATTTCTGATTATTATACATTATGGGGGTACTTTTTTCTTCAATCAAGGAGCAGAAGAGTTTGTGGAATGGGTAGCCGGTGCGCCCCCCCCACGTAAGGAAAAGATGCCACGTCTGCCAACAAAATGGCGGACGAATTTTTTGCCAAGAACATGAATCAGGAACAGGTTTCTGCTTGAATCACGAATTAGCAACAGGTTTCTGCTTGAATCAGGAATTAAGAACAGGTTTCTGAACGGATTTAGGGTGCAGAGGAATTGACTTCCAGGTTTCAGGACGGATTTAGGGTGCAGGGGGATCGATTCACAGGTTTCAGGACGGATTTAGAGTGCAGGGGGATCGATTCACAGGTTTCAGACGGATTTAGGGTGCACAAGGGAGTCGGATTAAGAACCGATGGACGGATTTTAGGGTTGATCCATTCCATTTGGATTGATCCATTTCATTTTCTTTTTGAAGCAGTATAGTTACTGCCTGAATCGGTGGGTTTCTTGGTGTAAATCAGTGGGCTTCTGTGGGATTCTGGTTGAATCCGTCCGTCAAGAAAGCCCCTGTAAGAAATGCTTACCTTTATATTTCTGTATACGTGGAGGGTTTTTTTGGGGGGGGGGGGGGGGGGGGATAAGGTGGTTGGGGCGAGGATGCAACAAAGCAATGTTAGTTTGG
>JAANSK020108239.1:0-15923 GCA_011763485.2 Isoetes engelmannii | reverse complement strand
CGGAGCGGTGGGTGCTAGAATGCGGTCGTGCCTCCGGCACTCCCACATTCTAGCACCCATCCTCTCCGCCAGAATCCACTCCTCCTTAGCATTCCCCATTACATCTGATTGGATAATAAACCAACATCAACACCAACTTATCTTGACGTCTAATCTTTCACATTCTCTATCGAGAGAAACAAGAAGGTGCTTGAAAATGCCTCCTAATGAGATTCATGTCATGGCTTAATCCACGATGACCCCGCAAGATGCATTCTTGGAAAGATCGGGGCATGTCAACTACAAGAATACAATGAACTCTTTTTAACTTAATAGAATTCAAATCCACTGGAACATGCATCTGCAACAAGCTCTGTACTTTCCTTGCCTCCCTTTAGTTTGTGCTTACACGAATTGAAATATCTACTTGCATTCACACAACACGCATCTCCAAAGCATCATTCAAGCGCCCACTTGCATATTATGCCCACTTTCAAATGCACCAGTTAAGAGCGAGATTCATGTCCCATTCATTCATTCATAGTCTTCCCAAATGTTATGAAATAACACGAGATCTCACGCACATCACATACTTCACCACTCTAATAATACATTCTGTCATGTACAAAGTCATCGCCCAGGGAACAGACTCACCAAAAAGCGTGAGGCAACTTTCAAGCACATGAACTTGTATGAGATAAAGAAAGAAGGCACTAGTATACATATCCTGCATAATGGAAAGCAGATATATAATATCGTTAAAAAATTTAGACACTTATGTAATGTCATGTCCTAATATACAATTATTTGAAGAGCAGGGTGTGTACATACACCCAAAATAATCATGCACTTCAATAATAATGATATCCGACATCCCAGTGATAATAAAAGCACCGAAAGATCCGAAGCACCAGCCTTGCAGGGCCCGACACATATATGCCAATTTGTAAGTTGAGGAATCCTTGTCAGATTTTGTTTTTGTCAGTACGTTAGCTTCTCAGTTGAAGAAATCCTGGTCAGAGTTTGTTTTTTGTCATTCTCAGCTGAAGAAATCCTTGTCAGATTTAGTTTTTGTCATTGTATTAGCTTCTTACGGACTCATCATCCTTGTTATACTGTATCATTTCTCTCAATCTTCAGCAATCGCGTGCTCTTCAACGTCACCATTAAGAACGTTTTTATCGACCTCATGAGATGTTTCAACACTTTTATCACTTCCATTCTCAATATCCTCATGAGCACTTTTTACGTGGTCATCTGGGTTGGGATTAGAACTGGAAACAAATTCATCTTCAAAATCATCCCATTCTTCCTCTGATTCCTGATCCTTCTGAGGAATTACTTGAGAGGTTGTTGTGTCTATAGGAGCTACTGACACTTTTCCAAATTGAGGAAACAGAGGTACAGATCCAGCATTAATCTTCAAAGAGGATGCAGGATTGTCTTTCAATATAGTCGACTTCACAATTTCCTGCATAAAGTTCTTTAGAAAGAAGCGAATGAACAATGCAAACAACATACATGTGATTCACGGAGCCTTACTGAACATCCGAGGATGCACCCTCCAAAATATTACTATATGTTACGAAACCTAATCCACTTAATCCTTTAAGTCTACTCCAACTCAGCGCATCTAAGAAGTTGTATGAGGTTGGCGGAGAAGTGTACCTGTAGCTTCACACGGTTTTCTGCTGAAAGATCTGTTAGTACAGACTTGAATTGTGTTGCTGTTTCTGGCAAAGATGCTAGATGAGTAATAAGCTTGATAACAATGCTTTGTAATGCAGCTTTGACCTGTAATAGCAATAATCAGTAGCATAGAGAGGAGAACTGCATAAGATGCTAAACAGACTGTAGCTTACTTGCACAATCTGTGAATCAATTGATACAGCAGCTATAGCTGCTGGTATAAGCACAGCTAGAACATTTTCTTGGGCATCTTCCCCTTCAACCAGTGAGTGCAAAAGGAGCAGTAACTTTAGAGCTTCGCCAATGCAATTAGCATAAGCAGCAGTCAGCGTCTCCTGCATACCAATTATTTGCCAAACTCAATCTGGACTGCATGGGCATATCAAGTTCCCAGGCATTTTAAGTAGAACAATATGAAATCCAGGAAGAATTGATAATGCACAAAAGAATAGAGTAGCCATACAAATTAAAGGCAATCCACTATTGGACCTAATAAAAAATACGAAAGGGTGTCAGCACAGATAGCCTAGCCAACATGTCCATGCACCCAATACAAGTTTTGCTGGCAACAGGCCAAAGAAAAGCTTCTCATTTAAAACAGTAATTTTGTATGAAAAGGGTATATGTAGTCAATTGATCCTAACGCTAGGTGCCTTGCAGCAGACTGTAGTTGTTGGACAACAAAAAAGTTGATTCATTACAGATAAACTAAATAAATAAAATGAAGAAAGGATTTTTTAGGGAGCTTCCCTCCTAAAACAATCAAGGAAGCAAGAAGCACTGCTCAGCAAGATGAATGCAGAAACTACTATATTAGCCAAAGGGCTTTATAACACTGGCCAAAGGGCTTTTTATGTATCAAGGAAAAGACAGTGACATACTATCACCCATAAGACAAACACATCATATTCAAAAATAGTATTTCACCTGAACATTATAAACTATAAGGGTAACATCTGTCGCAAGGGCATGCATAAGAAGATGTGCCCAATTGTGCATTATTCCTTTTGGCTTTTCAGAAATTCCTGACTGCACCACATTCTTCAGCACATGTAACGCAACTTGCTGTGCCTGCAGAGTCAACAAACCAAAGTTTTTTAAGAGCAACAATTTGTATAAATGAATTTTTACCTGTGAATCACGTGAGGACAGGGCTCGTTGAAACAACTTGATACATCTCCTTTGCACACAGAATTTTAGACCCCCCTCAAAACCATCTACATCCGCCTCCGGAATTGTCTGTGCCATCACTTGCACCAGATCCAGCATCTGAGACAAGTGTGGAGCAGGCGATCCCCTTCCCCAAGCTGATTCACACAGTGTTGCCAGACTCTCGACAAATGACGCAAGTACAAGACTTCTTTCATCTAGTTCAAACTGCCCCTCAGAAGGTTCTTCTGATATATACCAGTTTTTGTCAGAGGGACCCCTTCTTTGTCAGTGGTAAGTAAGAGAGACTTATTTGTTCTATGATAACCAAAAACAGCACAGATTGACGAAAAGATATATCATGAGAGCAAAATATAATGATATGGGCATCCTTTAGATAATGTCTTCTTAATCAGTTGAGTACAATGAACCTCTGTCATTGCGTTTAATAAACTATGACTTTAGTTAGCCTCCAATATCATCTTTTTGTAAGTCTTCAAAAGTAATTCCTTTAATCTCCTATTTTCTTTCCCTTGCAGAACTTCCTCTTCCTGTTATATTCTTCCATGGTTTGTTATATTTTTCTGGTGGGTAGAATAGAACATAAGAGCATGTGAAGGTGGAGAATCCACTGTGCAAGTGGTTCAGATACATCAGTTGGGTCTTGATTCCAAACCCATGAATATTTGCAATTTCTAATGAAATGATCATCATATCTAATGTATTCTGGGCCATCGACTCAGGGGCCAACGGAATGCAATCCTTGTCTGGTGCCTCATTGAGGCAATTCACAGACACACTTGGGGAACTGACAGAGAGACCTGAAGAGTGTCACATAAACTCAGGAATGTATTGGGGCAGTTTCCTATCTCGTCTCATCAGTTAGACATTGAGGCTGGCCGGTCTAAGGACAGGGCACGTGAACAAAGAATCTGTCAAGTGTGCAACTTAGGGAACTGGAATCAGAAGAAGACTTTATCTTTCTGTGTCCAGCATACTATGAAATAAGAGGAAGGTACCACTGTCTTTTCAGAAGGTCCAACCACTTTGAGACAGCTCATGAACTTTCCAGACCATCACCAAATTAAGAAGAAATGCGTTCTCAAACAAAAAGAAGCGGAATAAGAATTAAAGCAAACAGTGCTGACTTCTCCTTCCGTACTTGATCCGGTACCATTAAACAGTAATAGGAAAAGGAAGTTAGGAACGGTCCGCTTCAGCTGGGGGCAATCAGAAAATGGTCAAAAAGCTTAAGACAGGACAGCCCCGAAAGAAGAAAAATGGACAATAGGCATGTACAAAGCATCACAGGGTTTTTTCAACCCCTATAAGTGGGTGCATTATAACTCGTAGGATACAAAAACATTACGATAAGCTGTATCGCTAAGTTTTAGTCTTTCTTTTTTGCTAGATTAACAAGCACTTTCAACTAGGTCTCATAGACCCTACGGGTCTCCCATGGCATTAATAAACTATTTCTTTCTCTCTCTTTGTGCTCTTGAGAAAGTGCCAAGATAAGTACCTGGGCATGAGATGAGCTTGCCAACATTTCTGAGTAGATTAAGAGCTGCTGTCAACACTGAATCACAAAAAGAGCTTATGCCCATCACTTGTAGTCCAAGAGACAGAAATGATGGCAACAATACGTCCTGCATTGAAGCAAAATCAATGCTGGTCTTATGCCCATTTAGGGAACGATGTAAAGGTGTTCTTATCCCAAACAAAACATTACCTTATCACTTAGACGGGATGAAAGCTTGTCTAAGACATGAATGGCCAAAGCTACAGTAGTCTCAATATTGCAATTCTTGACCTGTATTTCTCTGGGATCAATGACCATTCAGTACATGATCAAAATTCTTTGAGATTAGAAAGACCTAACAACTTTCTACTGCAACCCATTATACATCAATGAGCATAGCAAAGAGTACAAAAGAAAAGGAAGGAGAAATGACAACAAAATCCAGAAATTGTGAACCTGGTCATGTGAATGTGAACATAATTTATGCATATTTCTGAGATTAAAAGCAACGAATCTCCACCTTCAAGGTAATTCTTTGGAGCCTTGGTGACAACCTGCAACAGTACAACAGAAAACTCAAAAAACCAAATAACAAAGTGTGTATGCCTACTAGAACTACATAATACAGACATGAAGATATGATGCTATTCATCAAGGGCTCCAAACACCTCGTATCTCAAATTTTGATGTAAACGTGTGAGAGTGATGCTGGACACAAGTAGCATTGTTCACAGAATTTCCCTCAGTTGTATCAGCTTTTCTATCAAGGCACAACCAGCCCCGGTGATAGGCATTTGATGCAACCTGACTGTCCTGTTTGCTGTGAAGATGTCATGAGGGTGCACCAGGCCATGTTTTAATTGGCAGACCTGTCATCCCATGCCTCAAATCCAGTACCAGTATATTTGCTTGATGGACAAGCAAGGACTGATGACAGGTAGCAAGCCAGGAAGAAAGGGGCTAGCTAAAGGAATGGCTCTGGTATCCAGGCAGATTTATAAACAAACGTCATTTTCATACCACTAGCATGGTACAGAGACACATAAGCTAAGCTCCTGTCTAATGCATGTTGGTTGTTACGACTTGTACGTACTCAATTGCGTATTTCCTGTCTTTCTTCTTCCTCTTATTAATGTTGAGGAAGTGATTAGACGTGTATGCCTCCAATAACTTGAGGAACTACTTACTGTGTCCCAGTCTCTTATCCCCAAGGCATTAAGTAAGAATAACAGGGTATTGCATGCATGGTTCCGATATCGCAGATGCTACTATCAATGACTTGATTGGAACTACTTACTCTGTCCATTCTCAGTTAAAATTATCTAACCAACTTGCCCTCGACAGATAGAGGGTGTCAACCTGTACAGACAGCATGATTGGCTCTCTGAAGCTCACAAATGAGAGTGCTCCACATCGTAAATGCATTTGGTTCCATAAGTTAAATTTTGTGATACCAATTTAACTTACATTTTGAAGGATATGAAGAATCACAGATGATGGCCAAGAATTACTGACAAATACTCTTTTTGAGATGATCTGTATTAGTAAATGGAAAATTGTAAGTGATAAGACAGGTGACAACAAGACAATAAATTATCCATGTATTAACCTTGATAACTTCCTCAAACATTTGAAAAGAAAGCATGTCTTCAGTGTAGAAGTTTTGAGCACAGAGATTTTGGACAGCATGTAAAGCTGCAATTTGGAAACTTCCAGAAGTTCGTGAAGAATCAACGTGTAAAACTCTCCCACTAAATGAAGCAAAACTTCGTGTGTATCGATCCCCTCCAACCTCCATGGAATCTTTGTCATCCAATAAAAGTATTGCAAGTGCCCACAATTGCACAAAATTAGCAACGGTCAGTCCTGAGCTTTGAGATGAAGTGCTGCCATCCGGGTGCGCCATGGCCACATCGACAGAGACTGCTTGAAGAATAACTCCACAAACTTCAGAAAGATAAGGCTGAACTCTTGAAGCTACCGCTGCTGATTGTACAGATTTAAAGAATGGCACATATGGTGGCTGTTTTAGCATAAAATAGATCAGGAACAAAGTATTTACCAGAGAAATCTGTAAATTTCTTGTCATGTTCATCCCACCTGTAGTTTGTGCGCAAGTTGTGTACGGATCATCATATAATCTTGTAAAAGACCAAGCCAACAAGGGTGGAGAAGATATTCATATTTTGCCAGAAGAGACAGCAATAAAGTACCGACAGAATTCTTATTTGATGTTAAACATGCGCAAGCATAAGTTTTAATTGCAGCATGGGCACCTAATAGGCTAGACTGCACCTATATCCACAATTTTACAAATTTCGGTGAGCATTTCACCAGAGAAGACACAAGGTGAATTATGAGTTTAGGTACCTTTGAACCGACCCATTCTGCATATGCAGGATGGCTAAGGTCCTCCCATTTTGACAGAGGTCGGGACAATAGACCAACAACACGGCGAAGTATACCTTCATCTTCGCATGCAACCCCACTGGTGATGATCTAAGAAATCACAATCCAAATTTGAGTTAGTACTCAAGAACAATAAAGAGAAGCTGACAGAATTATTTACCTTTGCAGCAAGCGTTGCACCGCCAGCCATTACAAGAGGGCTTGACGATGGATCCAATGCTGTCCTCGCGGCAGACAAAAATTGAGCCTGAATTAACATTAAGACGAAAATTGATTGTGATTATGCCTACATTTACAATCGAGGAATATAATTAGCATCATCTTTGTTTCAGATGTACCTGGTATTGTTCAAGTAAGAGGTGACCAGCAAAGTCTGGGTCCATGATTTTGTCAAACTGAGTACCAACAAGTGCCATGGAAAACCAACAGATATCAAACAATGTAGAAAAGAAAAGAATTCACCTATACCAAGAGATGATACTATAACTACAAGATGAACAATGTTATACATAAAAACAATATGGCATTCTAAGTTGCCAGCTTAACCAGTCTAATGTAGAATTAATAGATCTTCCTTCCTCCCTTCCATCCTTCCTTTCTTTCTTTCATCAGCTTGAAATTAGGAAGACAGTGCAGCTAGACAAGCTATGAGCACCTAGAGCACCCAGGTTTACTCACTATCAATCACACGGAAAGAACTTGAAAGCTATGCCACTTGGCAAAGGTTGGACATGAAAAGCTAATTATTTCCATCCTTGTCTGTTCCAGCGCACCTGCCCTCCTAGGACCAGGTACTAGCCAACCTTGGCTCTGAGACCACATTAGAAACTGAGGGTGGAACAGCTGGCTATTGAACCCTCTTACTCTTGCTTCCAAGACAAGCACTCTGCCAGCAGGCTATAGACCCTCCATATAGTTTCCAACAAAAGTGCCCGCTCCTAAGTCATTGCTCTCTGTGCTTCTTAAATATTTTATGTACTATAGAATATCTTTTACAAAAATTGTGACATTCTTGGATTTGCCACTTCTTAACTGCTGGCTTTGTAAGTCACTGTTTATGAATTATAGAATTTCGTGACTTTACAAGAAAAAGCTGATGCTTAGCAAGGTAGCTGGAATTTTATGACGACATTCCTAGATAGAACATTAATCTTTTTGCAGCAGCATGCATTTATTTCCCTGCAGCAGATTTGGCATACACTTGACCTATACCAGGCAGATCTATATGCATGTCAAATCATATTACAACACAAAAGAAGTTGACCATTTGGAGACAGATAATCATCCTGTACGTCAGAGAGGCCTTGCCTTTGATGTAGCATTGTACAATAAACACGCTTACTTCTACGCTGGACCCAAAACTAAATACCAAAGAAGACCAGACCTTTTCAAGTATTGTATCCAAAAGTGTCACTCCAATTGGCCGGAAACTCTCCATGGTACCGGTTGCAACCTGGAGTAGAAGTTCCTTAATAACAAAATATAGGTGCATGTTTCCCATAAAAATTCGGCTGGCGTACCTGATATGCTAAACCAATGAGATCAGCCAAATGAAGCACAAGCCAATCAGAGACGTCTTGTTCTTTTGCACGAGCAAGGTCAAAATGAGTGTGATCCAGGCCTACAACAGTTGGTATTCTGCTCAAGCATCTGAAAACACGAGATCAAGCACATCTTCTCAGGATTTTAATCAAAACTAGGCTCATTTCAGTTTGATATATTTGATGCAACAATGCAGGCTAAGAATTATACATACAACTGAGTAAGAAGACGATTAAGTTTTAGCATGCATGTATGGCAACTGAGATAGCTCATAGATATTTTGCATGTGATATTTCTTCATACGACCACCTTTGGTTCCTATAAATGTAAAGAAATAGGAAAAAATGGAGATGAGTACACACTCTGCTGCAAATACACGTGTCCGATATCTGGGATACTGGTATGCCAAGTGAACTGTCTTTTCATTTTTGATCATCATGCCCTCATCTTCACCAAGATTGTCAGTTACGGCACTGGAACTCATTTTGTTCTCAGCTTTGGGATATGCTAGCACCTGCAAGAAAAACTGAAAATGTTAATAAACATAACATGCTCTTCATATTTGACATCATTTATCATTTATAGTTAACTGATGACACTAATGTTTTATGATCCATTAGATGCATCTGAATAGAAGAAGAAAGAATAAGGTTCCATCCATGCAAAACAAATTTGCATCCTTTGTCAGAGATTATTAGACTCCAGAAAGATGAGAATTGGTTCCAGGACCTTTATAAGAAAAGAATTATACCACATCATGGCAAAGACGAAGCCAACGGGAGGGAAGTACAGGACATGCTGCCTCCAACAATCTCTCCAGAGTCAAACAGATTGTAGATATTATCCTACAAAATTCCTCATGGTTCAAATTCTAAAACTACATAGTCTTATGGGATACATTGCAGCCTTTCAACCCAAGGCATACCTCACATCAGTTTCTGAGTCCAACATTGCAAAGAGGTCTTTCTCTATGTTTTCATTTATCATGGCAGCCTGCAATACAAGACATATTACACAATGAAGAATAAAATTGCTCAAACAATTACATATGTAAATAATAGCATCTAAATATATTCGGTTCATAGTTACCGGGTCTCTTTCAGAAAGATGGCGCAGTGTTGACACTGCAGCCTGACGTAATGAAGGCTGTAGAATCAGAGTTTGTTAGCTTGTTAGCAAATGTTTAAAATTATGGTTTGAGGACAGCTGACCTGCTTGGAAGACAGCGTCGGCCGAAGGGTTTCTAAATGCAAATGTACTGAAACTGCTTGAGGAGCAAAGAGGACAAGCTGCTGTGTAAATAGTACGCACCTAATCCAGAACAGAATGAAAACAAATGAAATGAATTAAATGCTCCATTGACCCTTAGAATCATGAATAAAATTCTCTTGCATAACCATTTCTAAGAAGGAAAAGCATAATATGCCAAGGCAGAGCATGTATGCTTTCTAATACTTTGTATGCATGTGATTTCTGATGCTTCAACACTACATTATACCTGCTGATCTTTTAGCACAAACATTGACCAGGTAAAGCAGTACCAGGCTTGCTGCAGAATTAATTAATGATAATGCCATTCCAATGTTTTTCGCAAATTTCTACAAATCTAAGGTTAGGAAGAAAGGGAAGGAGGGAGAGAGGGAGGGAGGAACTTCTATGATATAATTCATTTATCCTTGTGGTCCAGGTCATGCTCATCCCCACCTCAATAAATTAATTTATCTCCCGAACAGGAATCCAGAATTTGCACATGAAATATTTTAAACATCATGCTAGGAGGATATTCCTTACTCTAGCAGTGCAGATGGCTCATCCCGAGAACTAATCTCTGCAACAACAGTCTGCAGGAACAGAAAAGACAAATTAGCATATGTTAAAAAGTTGCAGCACGCATGATAGAGTTGCATACCTTGCATCGAGCAAAGAATGAACTCCCAGGCAATAACTCTGGCCCTATCACTGCCACTATCGCATTAACTAGACGCCCAATACTTTGACGAATCTGCAGACAAGCATGCTCTTCCGAAAGAAGAATATCCATGATTAAAGACAGTGTTGCCTGCAAACCAATGTACATTCGACATTAAATGAGTAGAATTGCTGAAAATGTGCCTGTCCATGAGTAGAAGAATATATGTATTTGTTTCACACATTTAGCACTAAGCAGGTATAACCTGAACATGAGGAACATATGTCAATCCTGCCGCTTCAATAGTAAGCCACAGACTGTGCAATGACCATATACAAAAGCCATCCTTTGCATCTCTAGCTAAGGAGGATAAGACTTGCACTGTTGCTGGTACCAGTGCTGAAAGTGCCATGCCCCCAACACTGCAAAAGACAAAGAAGTGTTAAATACTCTACCTCAAATAAATAAGGGAGATCGCATGAAGCACAGAAAACCTCCGGTGAATGCAGCCAAGGGCAAGCGCAATTGAGCCTTTATGCCTTGGATCTTGTGCTGTCAATGCATCAGAGATAAGAGTTCTCATCTGCCATTTACAAACACTAAGTGTAAAAATACAGAACTCATATACTTCAGCGGACAGGAGGACCTTCGTCTAATAATCCTAGCAAAGAAGAAACAAAAACAGTCCTTTAAAAGGGAAAATAAGACCAACATCACCTCATTCTTTGAACCAGCAGCTGGGAAAAAGATAAAAGTTTCTTAAATTTCATATTCCAATTTGTCTTTTGATTCATGCACATTTCTAGGAGGCTGCAATGCCCTCCTACCTGTACATAATCTGCTGTAATAAATGGTCTCATAGACCCAAGCGATCTTACATAGACATTAATATAATCTTTCTTTCTTTCTCGTTTCAAGAGTATGATGAAATAAACTCGAAAGTCCTACAAGATATTTTTTGACATTGATGAACATTAATATTGGCCACAGGAATGACCGGTAAGATCATGTTGTGTTGGCCAGCAAATTCGGTAAAATGAAACAGATACACGGCACCACATAATGCGGGTGATCAGTTACCAGCTTCATTATCTCAAAAGCAAGACACAAATTTTAATGGAAAAAGAACTGCTTTTACCAGCCGAGCAGCATAGGCATCAGCACCAAGACGAGCCAATAAACTTAGTCCCTCTGCTGCAGCACGGCGATGTGCAGGAGAGCTGCCTTCTTCAGCAAGCATATTCTGAGGTAAGCAAAAAGAATGATCACTTTAAGTTGTTTCTTCGTCCGTCCTGTCCTTATCCAACAGAAACGTAATACATACCTGAAATATGGACTGCATACGTTTCAGCCATTCTCCTTCTGATTCTTGTGTCCGCAATGCTACAGCAGCCTGCATATCAAACGTTAAAATTCCATAAATTCCAGCTACGTCAAAACAAATTTGTGCTGGGAGGCATGGCATATTTTATGCTTCAGAGTCCTATGCCTACTCATTTCAGTTCTATGCCTGAAGGTAATCATGTCTAAATGCAATGGATAGATTGGGTACAGGAATCTTTGTTGGTCAAGTTGTACCCAGTGAGAGGCCCACATTTAAATTGCCAAATGCTTCATGAATTTGCAAAAAGGCTCACGAATACAGAAGGCAAGACCCTTCAGTTCCACATTTTGGGCAATCCGTAATGGTGCTCAATGCAAATGAAAGCATTCAAAATCACTTTAAACCTTTTGAAAAAAACTAGAAAATTTAAATCAGTTTCTTTCAAGTAATATGACCAGAATCACTAGCTCTATTTGTCCATGAACATGCTTCAAAACGAGTGAGCACCCTTGAAAAGATGTACCAAGTAAAGACTGTAATTTTCCTCAACTATAGGTGAATGTAATTTAGGAGTCACAAAAGAAGGGGAAGCCTCCTGACTCATTGGTAAAATTGGCAATGCCCAAGAAAATAAAGTGATCAGCAACAGAAAAGCATCAAGTCTTTTCAGAAGAGACGGTTTGGTAGAAAACAAAGGGCTCTAACTGACAGTAGGGCTTGTTTTAAAGCGGCCAGGAGGCTTCCATCAGATGAAATCTCGGTTCAGATGTTCCTCCTTTCGCTGATTTCTTACAACAAGAAGCCAAACATCCTGGGCAATCAGATTATAACAGATAGATATGCTATAGATAGACACATTTCAAGCTTAACAGCCAACAAACTTTACCAGTAAACATTGACAATAGAAACGAGACAACCTTCAAGGAACCAAGAAGAACAACACATGTATTTGTTGCATTGGCTGATTGCCAAAGCTGTTTCTTAGCAGATTTGTTTGATGACTCGATGAGATCCAACAGTTGTAACCGGGTGTTCTCTGTCTGCAGAAACATGGTTAGTAATAATAAGGTTAGTGAAGGGTGTCATCTTAGAATTAAAGGAAGAATAATGCACGGGTTCTTGAGTAAGAACTTCCTGAGCTGATCCTCATGCATAATAAGGGTCAATATTATCCTGCCGTGTCATTCTAAATCGACCTAAAACAACATGATTGAATAAAGGTCGAGAGAGCATTTCCATAGCAGTTGAGTTATTCTATTAGTCTCTATGGAGACACGTATGCTCCTGGAATTCTGCATAGTATTAACTTTTATAGACGCCATGCAGGTTCATGAGCAATTAATACATATGTGATTATATGCATCTACGGGCAAGTGAAAATGCCATCTAGAGACTGTAATTAGAGCCTAAATTGAAAAATAAGAAATGGACTAGGATTAGCTTGGGTTCTTCTCTAGTAGAGATTAATAAGCCCTTTCTTTCAGCTGGAAATTGAGCTGCGGAGTTGTAAGCATCTTAACCAAGAAGATAGGAAATGTACTTCATGCAATTTGAACAAGGTGGAGTCATGGTGGAGTCGGAAGAGCATATCATCTTTACCTATTACAGGAAGATATCATTGTCTTTCCAGACAGCCAACAACCTGCAATTCATGAAGTATTATGACCCGAAATGTGTATCCTAACTTGTTCATGGACTCGCTCAGAAAAGGGGCATCCTCAAAAATAGAGACAATTTTTTTTCTCATTGGTGAAGAGTCACAACAGGATGCTAACGCTAACATTGACATGGCAGTAATCAGACTGTCAAAAACATTTATGACTGACGTTGCAGAGTGTTGATGTGGCAATTAGGCTCATGGTACAACACAATAATGTGTAAGGCCAAGTCAATGCCGGAAATTAATCTAGTGGAGTATTAATGCTAGAAGTGAATGGCTAAGTTAGTGGAGGTAGTGGAGTTAGCTGGCTTTCCTTATAAGTGGAAATTAAGCTAGTGGAGTAGTAACGCTAGAAGTTAAATGGCCAAGTTAGTGGAGCTAGTGAAATTAGCTGGCCTTCCTTATAAGACATTATTGCCAATCGAGTACCTCAATTCCTTCTATCTAAATGTGAAGTGTTCAACTGCTTCCTCATTCTCTTTTGTCACTCATGCTCATGACTTGAATCCTGTGTATTTTCTGGCCATATCAGTATTCATCTCTAAGATCACCTAAGGAATATTTTTGGGCAGTTAAGTCCTTTAGAACAAGGTTGTGTTAAGCCCTTTAGAACAACGTTGCGTACTTAGCTGGTTCCTAACAGTAGCTTCATTCAATCCTTTAAAACAAGGTTGCCTAAAAAATAAACCAAAAGAAAAAAAAAAAGGGAAAAAAGGTACTATTTTGACATGGAGTTCCTGTAATTGGACTTAAATTCCTGAAGTTCTACTATGGTCATGTAAATCGCACCTGTACTGCAAAAATGTTTGCAATGGAGACCAACATTTCATCCACTAGGAGAGTACCCAATGGTACTGGCTGCAAAAGAAGAAAGCAACATGAAAAGAAACACCCAAATGCTCCCGAATTATACATTAATACTTGTTCAAATGAAAACACAATAAGACAGTTAAGAGGCTGCCAGAAAAGAGGACAAAAATGCATCTTACAAACATGAGGCTGACTATATGATTATAATCATCAGGCAGATATCTCAGCATATGCATGACTATCAGATTCACCCATGGTGCCTCTTGCTCCAAGATATCGAAATCTGATTCCTTTGGCCTTCTTAAGATACTCACTTATATCCTTATGATCATTGGGAGATAACTCATTAAGTTGCTATATCATATTATTGCTAGTGGAGGAGAGGATATGGCAGCAGATATGGATCACCGACTAGAAGCATCACTACATCTCTACAGGATTTAGAACTTTATCCAGCCCATAGGAGAAAACAACCACACATTAACGCTCCTATATTTACCATATACTTTGACCATAGACACTTACTTCCATACTATATTTACCATACTTTGACCATGACTCTTTACTTCCATACTATATACGTCTGATATATTTGCACATCAACTAAATGTCTAACAAATCTGACTCCCCATTCCTTTCAGCGTACAAGACTCCTCAAACGCTTCCAATCTCCCTTATAATCCTTCACTTTCCAAAGAGATCGGGCAAGAAACAGCAACAGATGCTTCCCAGCAAACACTGGCAACGAACAGCAACAATTTCATCTCAATAGCAGATGAACTCCCAATGAATCCAGCAAAGACTCCCCCAGCAACAAACAGGTTCCAACAACAAATGTACAGAAAACCGGTGATCCCCAGCATAGCTTCCTTCAGTAACGAATGCAACAACAGATGCTCTTTCTTGATTCTCAAGCAATAGATGCTTTTTCCGCGAGGAACAAATGCAGTTTGTTTTCTATCCACTGAAAAAATCGACGAACAGTCGACCAAAAGAAAAAGAAACTAGTCCCCATCAAAGAAATTGGCGACTAAACAAATTGTCAAACAAAAGCTTAATATTTGACGGCCTCCATGGCCCTCCAACTGCCTTGCAACTCACATGGATGTTCTTCAAGGGTGCTTTCACCAAAAACAATGCCTTTTCCTCTACAGCTCCTACGCGTCCAAAGATCACTCCCCTTGCACTGGAATTTACCAATGAGGCAGCTTTGATACCATGACAAGAATTGGATTGAACCCAAAGGCAAAATAAACATACAAAGTCTGATCTGCAGAAGATCAGCAAGAACCTAACAGCTATGATTGAAGACTCTGAAGGCATATTGATCTAGAGTTCTGGTTATAATATAATGACAAGAATTGGATTAAACTCAAAGACATATTGATCTAGAGTTCTGGTTATAATATAATGACAAGAATTGGATTAAACTCAAAGACAAAACCAAGATACAAAATCTGATCTGCAGAAGATCAGTGATAGCTACTCTGAAAGGCGTATATACTAATCTCGACTCCCGGTTGGCGTCATTACAACAAACAAATATGTTGAGATACTAACAAATGAACCTAATAATCAATGCTGATGTCGCAGCATCTGTCTAAAATCAGCAAAATACATATTCTAACAGGGTTCATAAACATTGACGAGATAGGTTTTTTCTCAGACTTATGGCAGACAGAAGTTTCTTAAATAATATTGCTCATGTCCTCAAATGAACTTGATACCACATATACATAAGATAGAACATGACCATACCAACAACATGGAAGCCTTTAGGACATCACACTACTGGAGACCAACAAGAACTTGAGGTTTAGGTTCTGGTGATTAAAGGACCATGATATGAATCCCTGCTGTTGCATGACAAGATGACTCAATAGAAGACACCACAGCCGCACAAGGCAGGGATAAGAGAATAGCTTCTCCT
>JAANSK020108128.1:0-15929 GCA_011763485.2 Isoetes engelmannii | reverse complement strand
CTGCAAAACGTGTTCTTAGATATTTGAAGGGAACCATAGATTTAGGAATTTGTTACACAAGAAGTGATGGGAAACCAGAGATAGCAGGATTTGCAGAGCTATCTGGTTATACAGATGCAGGTTGGGCAGATGACTTAGATGAGCGGAAGTCCACAACAGGTTATCTTTGTAAACTCAATGGGACAGTGATTTCATGGTGTAGTAAGAAGCAAAATTGCACGGCAATGTCAAGTGCCGAATCATAGTACATATCTGCTTCGTTAGCGAGCAGAGAGATTATATGGCTAAGAAGATTGTTGAATGACCTTGGGAAAAAGCAAACTGGTCCGACAAAGCTTTATTATGATAACAAAAGTTGCATAACCATAGCTAGGAATCCGGTGTTGCATTCGAGAACAAAACACATTGATCTTCATGCTCATTTCATTAGAGAGAAGGTGGCTGAAGGAGAAATCGATTTACAATATGTCCCCACCAGTAAACAAGAGGCAGACATCTTGACAAAAGCGTTGGGTGAAAACAAACATGGACAATTTAGAAATGCAATAGGCATTAGAAATATGGCATGAAGGGGGAGTGTTGGAATTGATAACATTAATGCCATATTTTAATGTCATATTCCTTGACATGTGTTTACACGTGTCCTTCCAAAAGGACACATGAGATTGAAACAGGAAAATAAAGTCTGAACTGCGACAGGGAAGAAAACGAAAAAGGGAAGTGCGAAAATCAGAGTGCAGGTGTTAGAAGCGGAGGCAGATTGAATCGAAGTTGTTGGAGCAATTAGGTTGTGTGGAATCTGGCAGGAAGAACTGAAACATAGGCGTGAAGAATCCACCTGCAAGGGAGTCCAGGATCTGCCTGTAACAGATCACAATAATCCGGCTGGGGTAGACCGATTGGAGCTGCTGTGGTTAATCCGGCAGGGGAGCTGCAGAAACCGTACCAACAATTCAGAGTCCGCCGTGGAGCACGGATTTGTGGAGCCGCTTATGCTGCAGAAGGGTGCACAGATCCAAATCGATTCTGGCACTAGAAGAGGCACGAAAAATCCGCTTTTGCTGTAGAAGCGTGGACAGGTGAAGGCTGGTGAATCCGCTTTTCCTGGAAGAAGCGTAGAAGCCTGGTGAAGGCTCTTGAAGTGCAGGTACTGTGTTATTGAATTCTGTGGTGGAAAAACCCAGCAGCTTGAAGGTGCACAGAAGTTAAGCTGTAGAAGAATCGAGCAGGGAGATAAAGCAGGAGACTGAGTATCGGTTTGCTGGGTTCGAATCCCAGGCTCTAAAATGAACAAGTTTGAACCTCAAACAAACCCCTTTGGGTCATGCACTGTGGTCGTACGGATTTACACTATGTGAACCCCCCTTGGCATGATATAGCAGTTACATTCACTCGCGCTGATAGAGTTGGTCGTTGGACCATTACCAAGTGGTTTGATACGGGACAAGACTCACAAGAGTAAGGACTAGTGAATGTAAATGCACACAACAGGCCTCATCAGGAAGGTGCACTCTCAGCTACTTGGAGATCAAAACTAGTTCGACTGGGGGTCCATGTTGTGTGGTTATTAGTTGGTGACTTCAATATAGTTGAGTTGGAAGTTGATCGGTGCGGCAGAGTATTAGACACCACTCAGGGCTTTTAACGTGTACAGTGGGAGCATTTGATGCATGACTATGGTTTTATAGAGTTAGATGGCGATCCTAGTTACACTTGGTGCAATAGTTGGCTTGGAGCTGGTAGGGCATATGCATGTCATGATAGGGGATATTCATAATGCAATGGCAGTTACATATTTTCCAAATTTTCACGTAAAAATATGCTTGAAAGCTCCATTTCAAATCATAATATGCATTTTTTTCTCTTGCTCTCATGATGTGGCACATAGCAGGACCACGACTCACTTCAAATTAAATATTTCATTCTTGAAGGATGAGGAGTTTAAGAATGGAGAATGGATGTAGACAAGACTGGCCTCTATTTTTGCAAGAAGGAAAGGAATGACAGGGATTGTTGATGTCTTGACTGTTGTGAAGTCCTTTGCTAAAAAATGGGGTCGACAACGAGTTGCTGCTGATCGAGGGATTTTGGTTGCTCTTTACCAGCAGTTAGTGGCTTGCAGGTTTGTTGTACCATCAGATGCCCAAGTGGAGAAGCAAATGCTTGCTAGTATTAGACAGTTGGAAGTTGAGCAAGTTCATCATGCTCGAGTCAAAGTGGACTTGAAATGGTTCAAAGAGGGGGATCATTATACAAGCTTCTTTTTTAGAGTTGCAAAAAGTCAAAGACAAGCTTCTGCAATGATGTCTCTCCAGCTTCAAGATGGTTCTCTCATTTCATATGCCAAGCGATTTAAGTTCTTTCTGCACGACCACTTCTCTTTCTTTTTTGGTTGCTTGCCGGCTTCCTTTTCAACAAGATTTTCAACAGATTTTCAGGAGATGTTGCTTGTTGAGGTCCATCCTATTGTATCTGAGGAGCAAAGGGATCATTCAGAGGCAGAGATTATTTTGAATGATTTGGCAGATGCTACCTTCTTTTTGAAGAGAGATAAGTGTCCTGGAATTGATGGCATTCCTGTGGAGTTTTTTCAGGAGTTTTGGAACTGGGTTGGTGATGATGTGTATGTTAGTCCCGTGCCCAAAGGCACAGAACTACTTCTTTCTAAGGTACAAGAAGGATAAAGATTCCAAGGACAAGGGCAAAGTGGCAGCCATGTCAGCAGACACGTCCAAGTCATCACAAGAAAGGAAAAAGCAAAAAGTGTGCTTGCATGAGGATTTCATGAATGTGAGTCCTCTGCGGCAAGAATCACGGCTATCATTACACAACCTCTCAAAGTTATGGAGATTCTCCCACTAGTCAGCAGAGATCTCAGGAGTAGATAGCCGTTATTAGAGATAGTTGTTTTGTCATTATGGGTCCAAGGCCATTGCATTATATATATTAGATGTTTTAGGCTAAACAACAAGATTGAGCATTTTCTTGTTTCTCGTCTCAGCATTCTACGTACGAGACATTTCTGTATCACAGTTTGATCAAATGATTGTTATCTTGGCATATAGTCTCTCTTGTTTTCTTTTGTGTTCTCACTGTTTTCTCTTGTTTCTCTTCTGCAAAATTCCCCATGACACTTTAGACCTAGGAATTGTCTGTTTGATTCAATGGTACTTATAGAGGGTTGTCTTACAGACTATCCCGGACCCATACCCCAAACACTGCCACTATTGCCGGCTCTTAGTTTGTTCTTTTCTACTCCAGTATGTCTCGTTGTGATTTCACCCAGGAGGAGCTTCTCCGCTAAACTCTGCTTGCTTGAATTGTTGTAGCACAAAGAAGCTATTCGAGACTCCTATTTGGCTGACTATGATATTGAAGGTGGCCACCCACATTTCTGCAATGATTTGGCACCTCCAACTCCATGGGCTCCCACATGGCCCACATCTCTCACACGTTGTCGCCACTGCTCGCAACCGCATTGACCTCATGAACCTCAGTTCAACAAACTCCACACTACTTTCAAACTCCAAAAAAGTACCTATATTCATATCCCACCTCAGCAGTCTTCACTCCCATCAAGACCATCATCTCCACAATCTATGGTGGTCTACTCTCAGGTAACCTTTGATCTAACTTATGTTCAAGACTTTGGGCTCCTCCATCTTTTTGACAGCCTTTGAATTTTTATAATGTCGGTAACATTGTTCTTGATGAAGATGGCAACCCCATTGGTCTTCCCCAAGGCGACAAAGTTCATGTTTCTTTAGGACCACCTGGGTTTAATGCTGCAAATCGTACCCACATTGTGCAACCACCTCCTACGGTCTCAACACTCCTTTTTTTTTATCAAACACCATTACCCACTTTAGTGCCATTCACTCAGTCCACTTATGTCTTTTGGTAATTCCACCGTACCTCCCATATAGTTTTCTGGATTGAACTTGAAATTTTCTTATCCAATTTTTTGTAGTGCCAAGAGCAAGCCTACTTCAAAGCAAAGTACAGAGGCACACATGGAGGAACTTGAGGCTCTTACTATTCTAAAAGAGCATTCTCAGCCCCAAATCAAGTCTCATATTTTCTCCTCCACACTGAATGGAGCACCACATCAGTGGCTCATGGCCAAAAAAAGTCATTGGAAGCAAAGTTGGGGGGAAATGACAATGGCTTTCCTTGCCCAACATGGATCTTCTGCTGATGATCAACAACTCTTGAAATAGCTTAACAGTTTGTAACAAGGGACCATGGAGTCTACTTGCTGATCGATTGATTATCCTTGTTAGCAAACTTAAGGAGTATCCAACCAAACGTCAGATCCTGGTATGGTTTTCGTAGGGTCCGCTTCCATCTATTCGCCTTTTTACTGAATATTTACGACCCACGTCCTTGAATCAGGCCATTGAACATGTTAATCGTTCACTCAAAGTGTCCTCCCGTGGAATTCCACTTAAGGATCTCCCTTTCATGCAACTCGTGATGGTTCCACAAAACTCTGTACAATCGCAGCAGTCTAATTATCATCAACGAAGTCAAATATGGTGCCACATTCGCAAGTATCAAGATCATCTTGCAAATAAGCACAATTCTTCCAATGGTCCTCCTCATTGCAAACGATGCGATATGTGCAATCATGCTACTAGAGAATGTATGCGTGCTCATCCCACGCTCTTTCGATAAAAAAATGGTGTTTCAGGTATGCCTCAACAATATCAGCAACCTCAGCTGTGAGCGGAGCTAGACCGGCTGACAAATGAGACTTGTTCCCTTACAGTTGACCCCTTTGGTGTGTAAAGCCTACCGAGAGACATTGTGGGCTAGGCCTAATATCGTGGCACTGCGTGAGGGCAGGGTATGGGCTTGAGACCTCTTGGGTGATGCATCACCTTCAATGGCGTTCAAGTCGTAGACGAGCAGTGGCTCTCTAGCTCACCTGTAACTGGCATGCATTTCCTGAAGGGGAGTGATCTCCTCCTGCCTCATTGGGAACTAGGGAGATGTAATCCAGCAATAGCCCGTTTGGTTATGCACCCGGCAGGCTACGGTCAGGCTCCAATACCTTTCAGTCTATCTGCAAAGTATGTACAGGAGGGGCGAATGGAGTGGACTAAACAACGACCATGTTCAATGCCAACCAAATCCATTGCCATGAATTCTGTCTGCAATGACCTCTGGAGACCCAAGCCGTCAGTCTGCACCCTGAGTCTGAGCCTCGTGTAGGATTTTCCCTTTGTTGTTATGATGTTATTTCTATGTTGAGATGTATCATGTTATGATGATCCCACCCTTCGTGGTGGTTATATTATGTCATGTGATGTTTATGCTTACATTCATGTCGAAGCTAGGTAGATCCTAAGGGAGACGGGATGTATGATATGTCCATTCCTCCCACGTGGGCTCTTGCTCACCATCAAGAGTCTGACGTAGGTGGACGGCCTCTAGATGGCAGGCATGGCTGACTAGAGCGAATCTCCAGTTTTTGTACGATAAGAGCATCGTATACGAGCAAGCGACGTCACAAGGACTGGTTTATGAATAAAAAGAAAGAGAAATAAGAGATATACGAAGAAGTAAGGGATATTAGAGGCAAACTTTTCTTGAACAAGGGGAGTTCAACATTCTTTTTAGAACATTAAGAAACAAAATTCTTAATAATGATATTGTCAAAGTGCAGTTTGGAGATGGTAGTTATTTGGAAATCCAAAAGGCAATTGAAGACTATTTTATATGGAATATACAAAATTATTTAATAACTACCGTACAATATTTCCTTAAAGACATTCCAATTGGGATATAGGTAACTAAAGAAGAGGGGAATCTTGCAGTACCAACTGAAAAGAAATTTGGGATACACTAAAATCCATGGCAACAAAAGTCCTGGGCCTGATGGCTTCCAACCCGAATTCTATGTTGAGTTTCGGAGAGTTGATGGAGGATGACTTAACTACATTTTTCCAGGGTGCATGGAAGCAAGGAGTTCAAACCCAGCAATCAATGCAAGGCATATAACTTTGATCCCCAAGGTTGACTGCCCCTTACAAATTGGAGATTGGAGACCAATCTCACAAACTAAATATTATAAGGTCCTGGACATAACACTAGGTCCTGCCCGTATAATATGTCTTTGCATTCCTCGCCATATAACCCCTCCCATTCATGTACGGAAACTCTAAGGAAAAACCATACTTTCTCCTTACCTATAATAATGGGAAAGTCCTAAATTTGAACCCCTCCTAGCCATGCACATGGCGTTTGGAGGGTCTTATAGGTGAGTTCCCCTTGTCTTTGTATTGCTCATCTCAAGGTCCATCTTGGTATTGTTGTGTCTTTTTGACCAAATATATGCTTCCGTAAAGTGTGTCCCATGTTCTTAAAGATCTGCATCGGGTCTAAAAGGTATTGAATCAATAGGTCAACCCAATATGGTGGCCGATAAAAAATGGACTTCCTTTTCATATTGGCAATAAAGAGTTCCTCCTCCCTGGCTTCCTCGCCACCACTGTATTGTTCCTCACCCTCACTATCTAGTTTTTTAACAACGGTGAAACTTCAGGCACTCCCTGAGGATTTTTCCTTGCGGATTCCCGCTAACGGCTTTCGTATAATGAAGGAGACTTTGAAAAGATTATCATCCCATGCCATTCTGCATTTCTATCACAAAAGAATATTCTAAACAATTACATTGGGGCTGTTGAAGGGCTACACTGGAACACTTTGACAGGACAGATTGTATGTTCCTTAAATTGGATTTAAGAGGGCCTATGATACAATAAGCTGGCAGTTTCTGGAACAAGACATGACTCACTTAGGATTTCATGAGAAGTTTTATAAGAAAGTGTGGAGTCTTAGTGTCACTGCCTCTTCTGCTCTAATAATTTATGGCAAGGTTGTCCACTAGCTCCATATTTTCTTGACAATAGTTGAGATTGTTACTAAAAAGGCTATTCACATGCAGATTATGAAGGATATTAAATGTGTAGAACTCCCCAAGGACAATGGTACCTTCACCATCATGCGATATGCTGATGATACATATGTGTTCCGAAAGCATGGGGATGACAGTCTTGCCAATTTTCTAAGGGCAATTGACAACTTTGGAATGGCTGCAGGTGTCTTATTTGATAGATCTAAAAGTGCAATTATACGTGACACTCATGTGTCAGCTGTTCAAGACATCAAAGTACTGGATAAAAAGGCTGTCACAACTATGCTGGGTATTCATTTGCCACGCAAAAACTCCCTGCATGGATTGTGGAAACCTCATGTATCGAGAATTAAGAAGAAACTATTCATGTATTCTTCTTTATCCCTGGCTGGTAGGGTGGAGATTGCAAAAGCAGTAATAGGGAGTACACACGTATATATATCCTCGTCAATTGTAGGGGACAAAGTATCATACAAGAAAATTGAGGTATCCATTAGAAAGTTCATTTCATAAGGGTCACATAAAGTTGCTTAGATAGATTTGCCAATGTGCTTGGATGTAAAGATCTGTTTATTCAAGCCTAAGCTCTTGCTGCAAAATTGATATGGAGAGCCCTTTATGCCGTGAGACCTTCACCTGCTCTTAAATTGGTCAAATATTGGTACAAGAGTCATATCCAGTTTGTAGTCAGACATTAAAACATGATCTGCCAGATTCTGTATTTTCCAATTATCCCCTTGTGCAGGTATCTGTAATAATTTAAGGAGAATGTTGAATGCATGGAATGATGATTCATTGTGTTACAGATTCCCATGTTGGATGCAAGATGCAATGATATCAATTTCTTTTGGCATCCAGCCAGATTTGGCACCTGAGGGGATTGGTTGTATGGCTTTACAACACCCCCAAAGGTATATGAAAATGGCATAATGCAGGTATTAGAAAAATTGAGGATCTAAGAACTGGCAATCGATGGAAGGCAGACATGGAAGGAAGTTGGAAGTATAACTAAAGGCTTAGATATTGACAGAAGAAAGATATATTATCTAGTCATGGGAAAGGTGGAAAGACATACTGACCTTAGTATGAACTTCAATCAATGGCAGTTCAACAGCAAAGAGTCTTACTATTAGAGATATCTATAGAGCCTTACTCTATTAGAGATATCTATAGAGCTCTCATTGTGAATAAACCTTCAAGAGCTACTAGACTATGGCATTGTGAGGGAAAAAGATTAGCCACAGTATGTGCCAAAGGGTAGCCAATGTATACTACTTACAAAATCAAAACCTTCAGATGGTTAGCAATCAACCAGCTACCAAATCGAAATAGATCTAAATATGATGCATGTCCAGTCAATGTCCCCAATGTGGTGGAGTGAGTTCACTTGTACTTGGTTGATTGAGTTCTAGAGTTGGGCCTCCCAAATCAAGCAAGGTACCCCAGATGAGACCAATTTACTCACCTTTTGGGAGGCTAGCAGCAGGATAGCGAATATCAATAGAGCCTTGAGTTGCTTTATGGTGTGGCTACATAGAAAAAGAGTGGTCATGGACAATAAAAATCCTTGCTAGTATAGTTGGAAAATGCCTTCCTAGAGATCCTACAAGTTCCAATTATAGCTCATAATCTACTTAGGGGAAGAAGTTTGACAAAGTATGGACTAGACTAGGAAGATCCATGATTTGCATGAGTTTTTTCTTCTTAATCTGACTATTAATGATGACGTTTTACACAGAGGAGTGGAGAAGGCTCAATAGGCATGGTGGTTCTGCTCAATTGATGGGGGATGTTATGACTTATGATGATGATGACTCCATGCTTTCTAGGACTAAGCATAAGCTACACAACAGCTGATGTGGATCGTATGCTGAATATCTTCGGGCGCAAGACTGTCTTTGATTTCACCATATAAGATCTGTTGGATGCAGAGTAATAGGATCTATTTATGGTATCTGATAAATTCTATAATCTTTTTATAAATTTTTGCCGCCTAATATGGTACATGGATCCATTTTATAAGGATTTAGACCTAAGCTTATGCTTTTTGAGTATACCTCTTAAGATAAACCAACCTATGCACATTTTCTAAATGAAATATAAAACCAACCTTGCCGTCCAAGAAACAAATGACAATATTTTTGTGAATAGTGAATGCTTGAAACCGGTTACAACAGATGATGGGGTATTAACTGGAAAAGACCCCATGTATAAGAAAAAAATGAGCTCATTAGAGGGAATCCCATGATCATCAAACACATCTACTGTGTATCCATATAAAAAGAAAATGAGCTTATTAGAGGAACTCCCATAGTAAACTGTCTATCCGACGATGAGGAAATAAAAGACAATAATAGTTCAAATCTCATATGTTTACACTGCCAAACAGAATTCTAGCCAGTTAGAGAGAAATGATCACAGCGGAAAAGAAAATCCACGAAGAGAAATGGTTGTCGCAAGGCCGCCGTGGTAAATTTCTTGTATATTGTAAAAAGATTATCATCATTATACAAGAAGAGATCAAGTAAGCAAGTATCACATTATCATCACCGCTTGGCCTACTGATATTCTTACCAAACCACTCAGGCAAGAACTGTTTGATCATCATATGAACAGCCTTGGTGTCAATTCTGGGGCATCAATCCTGCATCGAAGTAGAGACAACAAGAAGAACATTGGGAGGACACATCACACATTCGACATTTGACCTTAGCTTTGCATTATTAATTTAAAACTGCATTTTAGTTGATACAAGCTCCCAAGATCGTACCTCTTGCTCAAAAGTTCATTCAGGCCGAAAAAGTTCATTACAGAGAGAATGAATAAATTACATTATGAGACTCTACTCATAATTATTCACCTGTTCGTGGTCATTTATATCAGGATAACTGTCTATGAACAAATATACAAGCCCCCTTCATTTCAACATTTCTTTGCATTTTAGAGGAAAGAATAAGATCTTGGATCAGATTACAGGCAGAATGAATAAATCACATTATGAGACTCTACTCATAATTATCCACCTGTCCGTGGTCATTTATATCAGGTTAACTCTCTACGAACATATATACAAGTCCCGTTCATTTCAGCATTTCTTTGCATTTTCTTTCATCTGATCCAAGATCTTCTTCTTTCCTCTGACCCAAGCTCTTATCATCCTGCATAATTAGGATACTTCCAATTGCAAGGAAATGAGTTGCCATTTAATAATTAGTTAAAGTATGTTTATGGCAGTGGCATGTAGATAATGTTCATCCTTTCCATGGCACCGACTAGAAATTGGAAGCTTTAAGAAGCTTCAATTTTGTTCTATAGCTTTTTTTTCTGACATCCATTAAAATGGTACGATGTCATTTCGTTTCCTTCTAGGCAAGCTTCTTTCCTTGGGACGCACCTTCTGGGGTGTCAGATTGAAGTATACATATCCAGTTTGTTCTCCAGCAGGGAATAAGTTTTGAATAATAGAACCCGTTTCATGCAAGCTCGGCACGACGCCACATCTATCAGAATTCCACAAGCCCTTCTAGCTTTCTCCAGTTTTGCCATGTTCTTATATGAGTTGATTGTAAAAGTAACATAAGTGCTATTGCAGGCGGGTGTCCCCACATTTGCCGTGCATTTTACATGCATTTAGCAGGCTTGTCCACCCAACCATATCAGTTCGCAAAAGACTTTGGAGTAAGCTTTCTGCTTCATCAAGATATCCAGCACGGGCCAGAAGATCAACCATACAGGAGGAGTGCGAAATATTTTGTGTGATGCCATAATGCTCTTTCATGGCTTTACAATACCATCGACCTTCTTCTACCAGGCCCCCACGACTGCACGCGACTAAGACACTTGAGAAGGAAATCTCATCTGGATTTATATCCTCAGCTTGCATCATGTAAAACCATTTTAGAGCCCAAGAACCTTCACCATAATGAGCGTACCCTCCAATTAGAGTGTTCCAAGATACAACATCCCGACATGGCAATCTACTAAAGGCTTTGCATGCCTCCTCCAGACTCCCACATTTTGCATACATGTCAACGAGGGCATTCCCCACAACAACGTCTGACAAAAATTCGCTTTCCATAAGTTGCTCATGGACACATCTACCTTGCTCTATGGCAGCTACAATGATGCATGCTTTCAAAGTATTTAAGAACATGACATCAGTTGGTTTTATGCCTTCTTTTCGCATTTCCTTGTAACACTCTAGGGCCAGATATCCCTCTCCATGCCTAGCATATCCTGCAACCATTGTGCTCCACAAAACCACATCCTTGTTTGGAAGTAGGCCAAATTCTTTGCATGCATCATCCAGTCCTCCGCACGAAACATACATTTCAATTAAAGTGCTCCCTAAAACAGCATCAAGCTCAAGATTTCTTTCCATAATGCTTTCATGGATGAGCCTGCCCTGCTCTATGGTTCCTTTGCTACCACATGCTTCTAAGACTACAGAAAATGTAACACAGTCTGGCTCTACTTCTTCTCTTTGCATTTCTTCAAAATATTCTAGAAAAGGAAGGCCCTTCATATTTTGAGTATTTGCTGCAATCATTGCATTCCAGGTTGTTATATATCGAATTGGCAATCTGGAAAAGGCTTTGCTAGCTTCCTCTAGACTTCCGCATTCAGCATACATATCAACTAGCTTATCCCCTACTTCAGGACTAAATAATGGACTTTCGACTATTTTGGCATGAATAAGCCTACCCCACGATAAGGATGTAGTCTTTGCGCATGCTTTCAATGCAATTGAGAATGAAAACTCATCTGGCTGTAAGCCTCCTTGTATTATTTTCTCAAAACACTCTAGGGCAAGAAGTCCATCACCATGCTGGCAAAAACCTAAATTTATTGTATTCCATGTCACAACATTAGGCGTTATGCCTCCACATTGCATTCTTTCAAAGCATTCAGCAGCCAAATGTACTTTAGCATGACGAGTGTAGCCAGCAACTATTGCATTCCATGACACAACATTTGGCATTAGTCCTTCATGCCTCATATTCTCAATGCATTCTAAAGCCCTAAGGTCGTCCTCATGCTGGGCATAAGCTGAGATCATTGTATTCCAGGACACAACAGTTTTGTCCCTTAGCTTATTAAAGATTTTCTGTGCCTCCTCTAGACATTGAGATTTGGCATACATGTCAACCAGGGTGCTTTCCACAATCACATCGGTGCGTATTCCAGTCGTGATCATTTGCTCGTGAATGAGCCTTCCCTGCCCTACTGCATGGATATTTGCTGATGCTTGCAGAAGGCTTGAGAATGTAATTCCATCTGGTTTAACCCCCTCTTGTTGCATTTTCTCAAAGTACTCCAAAGCCATAAGACCTTCCCCATGTTGGGCATATCCAGCTATCATTATATTCCAGGATACTACATTCCGATTTGGCAATGCTTGAAAGACAAACAGTGCTTCCTTTAGATTTCCACACTTAGCGTGCAAATTCACCAATGTGCTGCCTACAATTTCATCCAGTTGAGACAACCTTTCCAAAACCTGTTCATGGATAAGTCTGGCATGCAAATGTGCCTTTATTCTGATGCAAGCCTTGAGAATTGCAACACAGACATACGTATCACTCTTCAAGTCTGAGAGCTCTGCATTCTGATACAACTCAATGGCATGTTGTTCTAGTCCCCCTTTAGCATTGGCCAAAATAATTGCTGCCCATGTATGATTACCTGGTTTTGTGATCCAGTCCAATACCTTGTTCGCTTCAGGCAAACATTCGTGATGCCCAAAGAGCCGAATGAGGTGGTCACCAAGAACTGCAATGAAATGGAGACCACTGTAAACCATAAGAGACTGAACCCGCCTGCCACTTTGCAAATCTTTACTTTTTTCACATTCTTGCAGAAGAGTGTAAGCATTATCCCTACATATAGGATCACCATGCTGCTGCATAAGACGATGGATTCCAGAAGCTTCATTAAGTAATCCATCTCTGCATGGTCTGTTCAGTTTTTCAAATAACCTGAGGAATAGACTCTTAGCGCAGGATAATACCAGATATTTTCAATATTCCGTTATAGCAGCATACCTGCTCCCGCACTTGGCATGCAAGCATAAGTGTAGACGAGCACTAGGCATACCAGACACGATACCATGAAGGCATGAATGTATTTCGTCCTCTTATTTGGTACATCATTCCCGAACTGCAAAAGAGTGTTCCACGGAGTGCCTATCCCAATTTATCTAACAGCAGACGAGAGAAAATATAATATGCTCACTTCATGATATCCCATAGCATTCTCCAAGGGTATGTTTGAATGGTAGCATTCTCCAAGGGTATGTTTGAATAAGTGCACCGTTAAGAAGATTCCAGGATCCATCACCGAGATAATGGAAATGAATATTTCCATTTTAGGGCATACACCTGTAGACGAGTTTGGAGCCAAAAGAATTTTGAAATAGCAATACAGCGGATTTGGAAGGAGATCTAGACGATTCTTAGCCGGATCCAAGCCTACTCGTTCGGATCGACCAGGGGTGAGCCCTCTGTGCCCGTGTTGTGGTCTTCATCCCAAGACAGCGGAGCATTGCCTGGTCCTCTGCCCCCACCTACAGGCAGCTTGGGACTAGGTTCGGGCCCAGCTTCGGGTCCGGCTGACTAGTCAGCAGCTGTTGCTGCACTTGTATCCTGGTGGTTGGTCCCTTCCGAGGAAGCAGGCCTTGCATTTGTGTGTGGCCTGGTTAGTGTGGCTGATCTGGAAGTGGAGGCGGCTGTGGGTTTTTCAGGGGATCCAGCAGCCTTCAGCCTCCTTGATCCCCCGTTTGAGGTATAAGCTGTTCCAGAGTTTCCAGGTCTTTCCAGGGTTGGCAGACCGAAAGTTCGCCATTTGGCGTACTTTCCTGGGGATAGTGGATGACGATGGACGTTTTGTTCAGTTATAGTTGAGAGGCTGATGGAGTGGCGGGGTATCGCTGTCTCTTCGGGGCAGCTGCTTTTTCTCCTCACTCACCTTGTACCATTCTTATTCTTTTAATATTATGACACCAGTTCTTAAAAAAAAAAAAAAAATAACATACAAGGTGATTTGAGCTGCATCCGAGGTGCAGGCTTGGGCTGACCAAGCTAAAGTTGTTTGCAAGAGCCCATTGCTACAGTAATGATTTGAGTTTCATTTTTCCTAACAATAACACACTTGAATATTTTCATTCATGCTCTTATGTTGTTAGTCATTTGAATAGACAAAGTTGTCTTGCAATTTTCTTTCAGTTGGCATTAGAGCCTAATAAAATGACTACTAGATTGGGTGCTTGATTGTTAAGTGTTGTAGATGTGTTTAAAGGTACAAGAGGCTTCCAAGTATAGAAGGAGAAGATCATAGAGATCTTAGAAGTGGAAGGGTTGTGGCCATATGTTGGTGGTGATCCAAACGAAATCAGTTTCAGAGTGCCAGTTATTGCACGAACTGCGTCTGGTTAACCTGAGGTAACAAGTAGTTCTACAAGTATTGCTACTAAGCTAGTGGAAGCAAAAAGTATCATAACAGTTAAGCTAGGCCCTAGTATCTTATCGAAAGTAAGAGGAATGAGCCCAAGGGGCATATGGAATTATCTCATAAAGACTTATGAGAATAAAACCTCCTCACAATTAGATGTTCTGGATAGAGAGCTCATGAATTTAAAGTTTCTGATGATAAAGATGATCTAACTGAATTCTTTCAAAAATTTGAAAATTTAGTTGCAGACTTTGAGGCAGTAACAATAACAAATGATCATCAGGTAATGTCCATTGCTCGGGCATTCTCTAGTTTTAAACATTTGTCTACTTTGATTAGGAATGTAGCCAAAACTAGGGAAGATGCTGAACTTATGGTCAACACAGAGTTAGAACAGAAGCTAATAATATGCAATCAAGAAAAGAACTCTGAGATACTATTCACATGAAAAGGGAAAGGAAAAGTATCAGTTCAGGACAATAATAAATTAGGACCTTGTTTCCATTGCAATAACTATGGTCACCTAAAGAGTAATTGTCCTAAACTATCAAAGGGAAGTAAATGCTCTAATTGTGAAGGGTTTGGGCATCATGCAGCAGGTTGCCCTAGTCCAAAGGACTTTGCAAGAGGCAGGTGCAAAAATGAGTACAGAGGTAACTCTAGAGACAGAAATAATAGAGGAAGAGGAAGGGGAAGAAATGTGAGTTTTATTAATCTGGTTAAAGAAGGCAGCAAGGGAAATGAAGAAGAGGTGGACGAAAACACTGAGGTGAGTACTAAGCTTGAAGCTTTTTCTGTGCAAAAGGTCAAAAATAATGATTTGATACTCAAAGGCTATGCAGATGCTGATTGGAAAAGTGATATTGGTACTAGGAAATCTACATTAGGGTTTTGTCTCATGTTGGGAGGAACAGCTGTCACTTGGAAAAGCAAAGAACAATCTTGTGTAGCTATGTCCACAGCTGAAGCTGAATATAATTCTGTAACACTTGCTGCCAAGGAAATAGTTTGGGTAAGGCATTTTTTGGATGAGTTAAAGGTTTATCAACATAAACCTACAGTGCTTTATTCTGACAGTTTAAGCTGCATTGCCATTACTAGAAACCCAGCTTTGCACCAGAGGACTAAACACATAGAACTAATCACATATCCAAGAAACGTGGGACTTATGTAAGTCCCACAGTATGGGTTGTCCTATTAAAAAATCACTTAAACCAACAGAAATACTAAAATATATAATTGATAATATAGTTAAGTTATGATTGAGAAGGTAAACTAGTAACTAATATGGGATTGGGATCGGATTGAAAAAGCACTTGAGATACTTACGAGAACATGCCTTATCTAATAATTGGAAGTACTAGCCATATACGTGAATCCATATACAATACTTGTTCTTGGTAAAAAATATGTGTATAAGACTTAGCATTTGTGTAAATAGGGTTTCAATGTATATGGTATATGTAACATGCATATTAGTGCATACATGAAGAATCGCATTCATATGGTACAAAACCTTGAAGTTAATTAATGAAAACATCCAACATTGTATGAAGTT
>JAANSK020108017.1:0-15931 GCA_011763485.2 Isoetes engelmannii | reverse complement strand
GAATACAAGACAGTTCATTGCCTTCAAAAGCGTCATAATTATACCTTGAAGAAGGGCATCCCATAATCCAAATAACTAGAGGGCATTTGGTGAAACTTAAACTTCTAGAAGGTCGTGACCACAAAAATTTCATAAAGATCATTAAAACTCAAGGGTACATGGTGAAATTCGTCAAAATATAAAAATAAAAGTATTTTGTAGTTTTCACATGATAAATCGTATTCGTTTTCCAATACGAAACGAATTGGGCAAAGTTAATCGTTTTAGCATCTATACAAAACACAATCACATATGTTTAAAAGAAGCAAACTTTAAAATGTTAAAAAACTAATTGGTGGAGTTGAATGTTAACGTTTCTTAAACAAGTTAAACCTTTTGATTACCGCGACAACTTTACCCACTTGCCTATCAACTTCAGTATATCAAATTTGCAATATTTTTCTCGAGAAATTAGAGGTGACAAGACAGCTAGGCTGACAGAAAGAAAAGTAATACCAATTTGTTAAACTTGATAGGTATACATTCATCACCTGATATCATCTCTTCCAAATGACTTCAGCCATTTTCATTGAGAGAAGAAAGCCAAGAGATGTTCGGCATCAGAAAATATGTTACACAGAGTCTTCTAAATCTTGTGCCATGACAACAGTCCCGCGCCTCTTATTCATGTTGACAATAGAGTTCCTATAGCTTTTTCCTCACCTATATGAGGTCATGGTTTTGCTTACAACTCAACAGTCATATCCAGGAAAAATTGAGGACATGACTGCACTTATAATCTTAGCAACTTACTGACTTTGTTGCCTCTGTCAAAAGTCAATTGAAAAAATATGGGGACGTCAAAACTTCATCTAGAGTAAGATCACCTCGTGTTGGCACGGGTGGAAACCTTAAGTGGGGAAGCCGCTTTTGAAAATTCTCAAGCAACTGCAGCAAAAATGCAAGATATAAAGATCACCGAGCTTCACATTTGAAGAGCGTGAAAACAGACACCAATTCTTACATTTTCAAGTATTGGTTGGCTATAAAGCTCCACAAACTTTTCCCTCAATATAACATTAAGCTTTTCAACATCACCAGCATGCGTCCAAAATGAATCATGCACTCCTGTGACCAACTAGCAGCATTAGACAAATAATCACCTTCATGATAGTTTGGTTATGTTGCCATCTAAACCCACCTGCAAATGCAAGTCCTGCATTTTTGCAAGCAACCGCTGTCATCATCATATGAGATCCGTCTAAAGAATGGACGAAATTTGGTGGAAATGCAGTTCGTTGTCTCTGAACCATGACCTGGGATATCCACAACGTTTAAAAAAGGATTGATAAAGAGCTCGAGAATCCTAAAAGGTGATTGAGAAACTTACTGGCATTTCACTATCTTTCCTTAGTGCAAGAACTTGAAGAGATGTTCTGACCTGAAATGATAGTTCTCTCTATGAAACATTCTTCTTCAGGAAGAGTAGTGCAAACAAAAAAATTTAACCTACCAAATGCCTTCCAGGCCTCCGGTATGGTTGCACAACTGGTAAACCCAATGGAGTAATCCATCTCACCGCTTCACCATCCGAAGCTATTATCTATAATCATCATGATATTATTATGCATATAAAATTTTGTTTGCAATAACAAAACCAGCATCATTTAGCATTCCAAATTCCCACCTTAGCACAATCGCCCAACCACTTCATTATGCACCTCGCTTCCTTGAACATCTCACCAAGAGCATCAAGTGTTATCTGCAGCCATTGAAAATTACATCAAATCATAAAATGGATTAGCACTACTGCCATCAAGATTTTGGACTGTACCAAAAGCTTGACACTCCATTTGTGCACAAGTTGTGACTTCATTATCAACAAAAAGCTTTAGTTTAGTGTCAAAGTTATCAACAGCAGGACTTCCTTAAGTTGCATATATCAAGCATGAGAATACCACAAACTATAAGTTCAAGCATCAACTTGACAAAACGGATTTGAAAATCCCACCTTTGCAGCATAACATGCAGCACGATACAAATCCACGTCATCTGCTATGCAGCCCTTTTCTCTCAGCCTGTTCATTATTTGGGCCCGTGCTCCAACAAATGTTACTCCATACACAGATGTCATAACTGTCTGCTTCACAAGCTTGCGGTCAACCTGTGCCATTTAGGTAACGCATGCACACTTTTAAACTTCATTTTCAGTTCCTTGAAGACACTGTAAATAGCTAGCTTTTCACCCACCTGACCGAGCAGAAGTTTAGCATTTGCTGCATTTGAGCTTGTTGATGGGTCTTTAGCTGCTTCTTTCTCAATAATAGCACGGACCCTGTAATAGCAGAAAGTGAACACCAAAAAACACCAAATTTTAATTTCTTGAATAATTAGACTAAAAAGATATGTGATCAATACTGATCAAATGGCTACTTCTAAGCAGACCTTAAAAGATCATATATACCTCGTAGCAATTCCGGAATAGACATCAGCCGGTGCATCTCCAGCAATCAGATTAACAGATTGAGCTCCCATCTACAAATGCATTGGCAGTGGGAAACTTAATACACAAGCTTAGAAGACAGGATCCAGAATGGTGAGAGGCAGAATTGAGTGCTGCTTAATAAAGCTGCTACCATGCATGAATAAACATATTCAGATAGTTCTAAAGTTACGTAACTCGACGGTGAAAATGCATCTCATAACACTCTGGTTTGAAGTTGCAAGAAGTTTGTGAACACACTCCATCATAACTCACATTATACTGGTGGAGGTTTATTTTCTGGGAAATCAGAATGGATGCAGCATGTACATGTGTACACTAGTGGAGGCAGCAGAATTACATCTAGCAATACAAGTAAAACAGATGCAAAACACGCCAAATATAAATATACTAAGGCAAAAGCCATACCTGGTCTCTTCCCAATGCTGCATAGTGCTGCAAGCCATTGCACGACCCATCCTGAAAGAAAACATAAGGATATTACAAAATGCCATCTGCAGTACATGTTCTTCTATATTTGAGAATGGCAAGATAGACCATTAGAAATGGGCCCTACTATCTGTTAACCTGCTCTCCCCTTCCCTTTGACATCCTCAATTCCAATCTCTGCCCTACAAAATAGTCTAAGCTAAGCCCAAATTTTCTAAAATAAGCCGCCCCTAACCAGCAGGTTTTGATGTTTATTAGCAGCCCTGCAACCCATGTCTGCTAGATTGCAAGCTGAGAAGAAAGGTTTTGATGCCGCCTTCATTTGTTTTCAGAAGGATAACTGACTCCACCCCAGGGTTCAAAAATACCTGGATAAACCCTTTGTTTGTCTGGTCCACTTTAGAAATTGCTGGTCTAAATTTTTGGATGCTGGAAAAATTCCGGTAGAAAAAAACATAGTTTAATGTAAAATCCGATATATTTGTATCTTGTTATGAGTATATCCACTACATATTTTATATAGACGGCAAATTCTCTGGTGGAGGTTAAAAAGTTTTTTGAACCCTGCTCCACCCTCTTGCTGTCCTCTTTTCTTTCATTACTATTTTTACAAGCTTCCATTTACAGCATGACCACATCCGGAGATTTACCTGATGAACAGGAATGTGGGAAATGAAGCCTTCAACATTGCCAGATTTAATTGCTGCCGACAATTCAAGACAAGTTGCCAAGCATTGGAATGGGTCTTCTGCTTCCAACCACCAACGGTCACCCTTTAATGGACTTGCAGCAGAATCAAAAACTTTCTCCATGTTCTCCTCAACATAAGCAACACGACCTTCAAAAGACATCTTATCTACACCATTGCCATAAAGGTTTGCAAGGTGGATTTTTAACCAACGAAGTCCATTGGAACCTAAAGGACGGCCCTCAGCAAATTGCAGCATTCCTCGACAAAGATCAGAACCCAAATGATTAAGATGGGGATGCATTGGATAAGCACGGCCACGGAAATCGAGATTGTGAGGATAGTAAAAGTGCTCCTCAACTTTCATCTTTCGTGCTACCTGCAAGCCCAGTATGTCAGTAATAATAATGGAATAATTCTTGGGATCCTCTCCTTGCTATATGCATGCAAAAGGAAAACTGGAAACCACACTATTAAAAACACTGCAGAGAAAATTATTGCTCACTCCAAAAATAATGATTATCACTAACAGAGCAGTTTAATTGATCCCATTGCCCAGATGTATAATGACTGGATTCATGTCGCTGATAAGAAGAGGAGCCAACCTTTCGGTGTTCATAATGACAATGGTTTAAGGCAACAAGGTAAGCAAAGCAGAAGCTGAATTGAAAAAAGATCGAGGACATGTATCTGCAAGGACTGAATAAGGAACCAAGGAAGTGGATAGACGAAGTCAAATTATAAGCGTACTTATATGCAACCCAATTTATGTTATTCGCTTTGCCTTGTAGATAGAGAAATGTCATTTGTAGGCTAAAGATAGATCCCACCTACTACATATTCTTTTCCCGATAGAAGATTAAATTGTAAAAAGTCACTTCTAGCAACTTGATAAACAAGGCAGTGGAAAGAATGCCCATGACAAAGGAACTTGTTTCCATTTACGACATACATAAGCCTTGAAATGTTCATGATTTGCAATGCCAAATGGCCACGGAATAGACCAAAAAAGGGGAATAATATCAGGGCCTTCCCAAGGGCGCAGCCTCTTCGCTGGTACCAGGCACAATAAAAACTTGAGAGAAGCCAGGTTTCAAGGACATGATTAATCACCGTAAGTTTCAGCTCAACATCACAACGTTGTGAGTGGCGCTCTGCATTAATTCGCCTTGCTTTAGCTGCGGCTCTTCTCCACTTTAAGAACTCATCCTTATCATCTGTCTCAGGCTTAGGGGGGGCTTCAACCTAAAAACCAGTAACGTCACTTATTAGTACTTACTAAAATGGGTGTTTCATTTGTATACTGTTCCTAAAATCTGGTATGAAACACTAAAGGTTGAGTAATGTACATTATCATGATCCACCAAATCACCCAAGCGACCTCCTTCACTCCAGATCCTCTCCACAACATCCAGAACTGGAGTATTTATTTTCCAGGATGTATTGCCAAGTGTATCAAGTGCCTTAAGTCACCAGTATAATGCATAAGACATAACATCATATTTGTAACAATGCATTAATAGACTTATTCTTACTTGAAATACTTGTAGGAAATTTTTCCTTGGAGTTGTTCGGACAGCTTCTTTCTGCTGTCTTGCTCCATGAGTGCGCATGATAGTAGAACGCAAATATAAATGTCCTCCATTATTGTAACTGAAAACAACGTAAAATAGCATAGTGTTCTCAACATGCTGAAAGATGTAGAACTCTGTGAGGTCAATTAGGATACACACTTTCAGTTGCTTACCCTTTCCATGGCCGAGGTGGTACTAACATGGGCATGTATGGCATGACTATGTACCTAGCCTGGTCAAACAATAAATACGTTAGTAATAGCTTGCTTTCAAACAAAAAAACGAAAAGCCAATTTAGCATATATGTACAAGATGCAACATTGGGTGCTCACAGATTTTTCAATTTCTTGTCTAATCAGTGGATCACATTGGATCAGCCCACATTTCCAACAGTTTCTGTAGAAAACGGCATCACGATTAACAAGGAAGGCATGACACTCTTATTCATGAAAGTCCAGGTTCCTTACGTCCCCTTCTTCGGAATAGAAGTCTGAATAATGTGCTTGAATGCAGGTTTTAAGTCCATAATGTCTGGCGATTGATCTGCCGGAGGATGTATAAAACATGTCCCTATCATAAACTCTATCAAACGACTACCAACCTGAGCAACCAAAAAACAAATGCGGGGAAGTCAAAAAGAGAAGTCATGTAATTCAGTTCCAATAATCATAATCTTTACCTGAGCTTGAATTGCGGTATTCCAAGGTACATATGGCCCCACCTTTTTCAAGATCTTTTTGGTTTCTCTTTGCTTCTTCCGTTTTATAGCATCCTTCAACTGCTTTTGTAACTGTTTATTACAATCTTCAGGATCTTCCATCTCATCTTTATGCAGTAGTTTATGAATCCTCCCCTAAACAAGACGCCCCAATAATTCAGCCGTATCTTATAATGGATAATGAGCTCCACACCATGGGTGCATATTCTAAGGTGTAAATGGGTTGTTTCAAAACTCAAAATAAAGAGTATAACTGTGCGCATTGCTATCAACAAAATGCTCATCAAACTTATTGTGTGTGCATGAGCGCAGAAACTACTTACTTCTTGTTCAACCGCATCACCTATTTGCAATGCCGCTTGTACAAGACGGACAGATCCACCTTCAGTATCATGCATTAACAACGCCATCAAACGATGCATGGTAACAACTGCAAGCACATCTGCAGACAGCCCTGTTTGTCTCAAATACCGACCAGCATTTGTTTTGCATGTGCTTTCTTCCACAGCATCCAACTCTGCCTGAATGGCATCACAAAGTGGTTCAAACCACCCTAGCATTAGTGATTTTGCAAAAGGTAAATTGGGTGCCAACTTCTTCTTGCACATCTCAAGCATCAAGTCCTTATATTCACGTGCAGCTTGCTCAACAGCCTCGGCTTCGATCTTCCTCTGCCTCTCATATAACAGTTTGAGCTCCTGCCTTTGATAATCTGGGATGTGTGTTGTATGTAGTTGCTCTATTAACTGTGCATAATTGTGTTCGCCACCCTCCTCGACCTCCATTCTTTCTTCATTGGAGATTACACTTACTGCATTACAATTCATAAAAGGACCTAGTCTGAGTGCGTCGTGAACATTCTGGTGTGATTCATATGGCACTACTTGCAGAAGCGGATTTGCAAGCCATGGAAATTGGACCACACTATGTAATGCAGCATCTATTGTAGAAACACTTCGCTCTAAAAGAGTCGGGGGCAATTTGACATGATGTTGAAGCGGTGAGCTAGCAGCAACATGACTGTGAATTGTCGTGGCTTTGAAATTCAAACCCACCATGTCTGGGAAATCAAGGGATCCATCTGAAGCTAGAGCAGCTGCTGAGGTGCCACACCGATAGTACAGAGCCTCAGAACCTGCTACTCTAAGCTTAGTCTCTTTTCTTGGTTTGAGCAGCACTGTCCTGGCTGCCCTCCACATGGTACAGCTTGGATCCAATCCCTGAAGTCTTAGACATGCATTCACTTCACTAGCTGCCGCTGCAGACAGTCCAGAATGAGAGGAATTATGCACACATATAAAGAACAATACACAGAAAAGCTGTATGCAATCCTGAACAAAGTCATTATCACTATAAACACATCCCTATCCAATCCCAATTCAAATTCAATGTTCGTTGAAAAAGCAGCAATTTGGAAGCACCCTCACTAGGCAAGAAGTAAATGCAGGAAGAGCAGTGCTTCACATATCGCATATTGTCATAAGCTTCTGATCAAGATAAAATTCGAACCTGAAGCGACAGACTTGTATTTGCTAAATCGATACGGACAAGCTTGGACCTCCGTTGTGGAAAAACAAGTCTAGAACTTCTGTGGCGGAAGAACAGGACTGACAATGCAGATTCCGGAGGAGAGGAAGGGCGCCGCAGAAGTAAGCCCCCCTCGTTTGCCAAGGTTTTCTGGGGGTTTAGTAAGGTGGCTGATAACGGGTGTTTTCCATTTCATGGCTTTTCTTTCTTTTTTTTTGCCCGAAGGGCATACCCTAGGCTTTGAGGAGAAAACCAGGAATATGCCAGCATAATCTCAATTAGAAGGCCAAGATTTGAGGATTGAACTGCATGGACGGCCGATATAAATGAATGCTAATCCAAATGAAAGCCGAATTTGGCGGAGGAAGGGCCAGTGAACTGGCCGTTCATGGGTAGACGAACTCATGGTTTGATGGTTTGCCCGCAATGCTCCGCAAGAGCAAATATTTGGCAAGGTAAATCAATTCATGCCCATGTTTTGCGTGTGTGTAAGCATTTGTGTTGTTAGTCTATATGATGACTTTGAGCTTGGGACCTATGGCAAGAAGAAGGAGAAAAGCATTTTTGTTACTACATGGTTCAGTCCAGAACTAAAATGTTGCATGCTTCATGCTTCATGTTTTATGATGTCCATCTTGTAATCACTTCAAGTATGGTGACTTCTCTATGTGCAAACTTTGAATGGTGACTTTTGTATGTGCAAACTCTCCAACATTCACACAATTCTCTAGGAGATGGCAACATTGCAAACGCATTTCGTATGATGGGCAGAGTGCTTGCCTTCTGTTCCTGCAACCCTATCAGATGGAGGAAAAAAAAAAGTTGTCATAAGAAGGGGGCTATTACAGGAGAACGAAGTTGTCAAAAGAAGGGGGCATTTGTAGCTCTAAAAATAGATAAATATGGAGTCTAGTGGAGAGGTTATGGGCTTTTATTTAGATGAGGGCTTCAGAGTTTAGAATACTGCAAACTTAGTAATCTGCCTACAACTTGAATGTGATGCATCGAAAATTTTCACTAGCAGAAATGCAGGGTTGGGGAAAGGGTAGATTAGGAATGGGTTGCTCCAAGGGCATACCCTAGGCTTTGACAAGAAAATGGCGCAGATGCTCCGTAAGAGCAAATATTTGGCAAGGTAAATCAATTCATGCCCATGTGTGTTGTTAGCCTATATGATGACTTTGAGCTCGGGACCTATGGCAAGAAGAAGGAGAAGAGCATTTCCATTACTACATGGGTCAGTACAGAAAGAAAATGTTGCATGCTTCATGCTTCATGTTTTATGATGTCCATCTTGTAATCACTTCAAGTAGACTTTTCTATGTGCAAACCTTGAATGGTGACTTCTGTATGTGCATACTCTCCAATATTCACACAATTCTCCAGGAGATGGCAACACTGCAAACGCATTTCGTATGATGGGCAGAGTGCTTGCCTTCTGTTCCTGCAACCCTATCAGAGGGAGAAAAAAATGTGTTGTCAAAAGAAGGGGACTATTACAGGAGAAAGTTGTCGTCAAAAGAAGGGGGCATTTGTAGCTCTAAAAATAGATAGAAACGGAGTTTAGTGGAGAGGTTATATGGGCTTTTATTTAAACGAGGGCTTCATAGGTTAGAATACTGCAAACTTAGTAATCTGCCTACAACATTGAATGTGATGCACCAAAAATATTCATCAAATGAAAAAACTATTTGATGAATCGGATAGAATCATGCCGATTTTGTTTGATTCATGTATTCTTGGCAAAAACCCAGAATGGCTGGCGTGATCGCTACAACAAGAAGGCCACAAAATCTTAAAGACTAGGCACGACTTGTGAAGATTAGTTGCGGCATTAGCACATGATTTGAACCCACAAAACTAAAGAAATAAGACTTGCAAGAGCAAAGGCAAAGAGGCAAAACTCAGGCATGAAATCTAAAACAAAGATCCAGCAAATCCGGCCTGCTTTTAATCTGCCCACAAATCTGGCCTGCTTTTAATCTGCCCTAAGCAGGCCGATTTGGCATGGGTAGCAATACTTTTTGGATGAAGCCCACTTCATCTCCAACCGTCCAATGGGCGTGATAACGTACGGTGCCTCAATCGACGGCGGGCAACCATGTTGCCTCACGCCTCTTAACACGGAGTGACAAAATAAATAGACCGTCCAATTGTGAATCGGACAGATGAGAATAAAAGATGCCTTCACCCAAACACCAAAGCTAAGGTTTGTCCTTCGGGGTACCCAGAAAAATAATATAGGGAGAGAGAGTCTCGAATACACAAAACAATCAAATATGGCATTGATGCAATTCTTAGTGCCTTAGTACTTTGTTAGGCTATTATTCTGAATAGCATATAAACTACCTAATTTTTGGATTGCTCCCTATTAAGGGGCAATTCGTTAGGGAGAGGGTTTGTTTTGGCATCCTAAGGCATATTCTAGGTATGTCACAAAATCTAACGGCTATAAGTTTCCAACTCTTTTCCGGCAGTGAGAAACTTTTTGTATTTTTTCTTAAGAGTGTATACGTAAGGTTTGACATTTTTCCGGCATTGAGAAACTTTTTTATATTTTTTTAGGTGTACACCTAAGGTTCTTAGCCATTTTTATGCCGGATAGTTGAAATGCCCTAATGAAGATGCATCGTTGAATTTTGCGAAGTGGGAACGAAATTTTCTGTAGGGAAGAGGAGGGTCGCCTCACAAATGGAGGTCTAGGCCATTCACCTATTCGCAAAACCTTGTCTTCGTCTCATTTGTAAATAACAAGCTTGAACCAGATTCCGCCGTTGCATTAAAACGTTAAACCATGGCCAAGAAGATCACGCGCTTAAAGGTTTTAGCGGACAATTGTTCAATTGCATATTCGGGCAGTTGGATGAGGTTCTTGGTTATTTGGAAGTGCATGAATTTCATAGGTAATGTTTGTCATGCCATTGCAACGAATCCAGGGCATTGTCTAATGGAAAGTGGCTTCATAATCTCATTTCTAAAGATTGGCTAGTAAGAAATAGGGTCTTGAATAATCTCATAATTGACATGTACAGAAAATGTGGAAGCATAATTGTTGATGCAAAGCTGGTGTTTGACTTGATTCTGCTCAAGAATGTTTTTACTTGGAATATTTGATCTCTGCATATGCTCGAAATGGATATGAGCAGGAGGCGTTGCAATCTATTCTAAAAATGCATCAAGATGGTTTCAAGCTTGATGTAATATCTTGGAATACTGTCATAGAAACATATGCTCAAGAAGGCCATGTGAATATAGTATTTAAGCTTTTCAATGAAATGGGAGATGCTGGCTGTGTTCCAGATAAATTCACTTTTATTTCCCTTCTTAGTTCTTGTTCTAACCAACAAAGGCTTCCAAAGGGTATGTTTATCCATGCCCTCATTTTGTTGAATGATCATGAATCTAGCATCCCAGTTCAGAATGATCAACATGTGTGGAAAATGTAGCCACTTGGAGGTTGCGATGACCATTTTTTAATCTGTAGAACAACCAAGGATGATACCTTGGACTGCCATTATTGGAGCGTGCACCCTCAACGGGTAGTTCAATGTTGAGTTGCAGTTATTTGAAACATGACCTCACATGAAATTATGCGAGACAAGATCACTTTTATTAGCATTTTAGAGATATGCAGTTGTACAAAAGCACTATATGATGGGATATTTATACATGCATGTACCATCAAGTCTAGCTTGAATTCAGGCCTTGTTCTAAGCAATGCACTTCTTAATATGTATAGCAAGTATAGCACCACGGAGCACACAAGGCAGGTATTTGACAACATGTAGGAAACTCGTCTAATATCATGGACAATCATTATTGTAGCGCATTCCGTAAATGGGCATGGAAAGGACACATTCAAACTCCTGAGACAGATGTACTGCATGGGATAGATATTTAATGAAGTCACTTACATAAGTATTTTACATGCATGTGATAGTACAGAACGAGATGAAGTTAATTCATGCCTTCATCATAAATATCAATACCGATTGTAATGCTATTTTAGGGATTGCATTGATTACTACATATGGCAAATGCAAATCTTTCGAAGTTGAACACAGAATATTTGGTAGCATAGTTACCCAGGATGTCGTATCTTGAACTACTATAATTTCTACATACGTCCAACATGAATGTGGTAATGAAGCTTTTCGACTCTTTGAAGAAATGTAACAGGAAGGGATCATACCAAACCAGGTCACCGATATAATGGTCATTGATGCATGTGCTAGCATAGTTTCTCTTGAAGGAGGAAGGAAGATACATTCCCTTGTTTATGGCACTAGGTTACAGATGGATGTTATTGTGGAAAATGCCCTACTCGATATGTACTTTAAATTTGAAGGCTTTGAGGGGTCAAGAAGAACATTTGAAGAGATGTCAGAGTACAACATGGTCTCTTGGAATGCAAATGCTGCAGCATATACTAGTATGGCTAGGCAAAAGAAGATTTTCATTTCCTTAGGCTGATGCAACTGAATAGGGTAAAACCACATGCAATTTCCTTAATCAACATTATTATGGCTGCATGCATGCTACTTGAAGGGCATCACTATTTTGTTTCAATGAGTTTTGAACATAATATTATATCAGTAATGGAACAGTGTGGGTGCATTGTTGATCTGTTTGGATGCACAGGGCAGTTTGATGAAGATGTGGACTGACTTGATAGCATGAGCCAACTTCTATGTCCTGGTCTTCTCTGCTTAGTGCCTCTCGTATGCATTGTGATGGAGATAGTGCAAAACATCTTGCACAACGAGCCCTTGACCTCAAAGTACTCAACGCATCCAATTATTTACTTCTAGCCCATGTTTTTGTGCCATGGTATGATGTCAAGTTTTTGATGTAGCTTCTATTGAACAGTCTTATATTTTTCTCAGTTATAACATTAAACAGGTTTTACAAAGAAACACATACTGTCATTATTGCAGCATGTTGAATAGGCAGGTTTAGTGTTGCGCTGCGCATATCGTGGTCGACAGGTTGAATCGCGACTGAACCAAGTCTTCTCTTAACAACCCCCTTCCCTTTTTCCTTCCCCATCAAATCAAATCAAATTATTCCCTGCCACTTTCCCCCCTTTGCTTGCATGTCGCTGTAGCTCCCCTTTTTATACCGAATACCGTACCAGCTGTCACATATTGCAATGATTACTAGGCGTTGTGACCCTTATTGTAGGTGTCTTACACCATATAGCGTTTCATTGTAATTCTCTCCTGTTCAACAAGCTCAGCCTGTTCTCTGATGTTGCATTTACCACAATATCATCAGGTGTGGCTACATGTTGGGGGTGAAGGGACATAGTAGATATGATTAAAGGACTCTAAATAATGCCTAATACTATCCATGATGTAAATGATGAAAGGCTGGGAGAGGATAGAGTGGGTGTGGTCATATCAAGTTTAGAAGGGAGTTGTAAGGAAAAATGGTCAAATCACCAGGATTGCAATGCTTGTGTCGAACAATGTGTCAAACAATTGGATGTTCCACTATTTGGGCATTATTATCGACATCGCACTCCGTGCGTGTTCTAGCGCGACACATCAGGATATTAGTATTAGCAAATAAATATGACATACATTTTAATTTACTACATACAGATTTGTCGCACTGGCCGCGATTCATACGAAATAATACAATAGTAGATATGATTAAAGGGCTCCAAATAATGCTTAATACTATCCATGATGTAAATGATGAAAGGTTGGGAGAGGATAGAGTGGGTGTCGTCATATCAAGTTTAGAAGGGAGTTGTAAGGAAAAATGGTCAAATCACCAGGATTGCAATGCTTGTGTCAAACAATGTGTCAAACAATTGGATGTTCCACTATTTGGGCATTATTATCGACATCGCGCTCCGCGCGTGTTCCAACGCGACATGTCAGGACATTAGTATTAGCAAATAAATACGACATACATTTTAATTTACTACATACAAATTTATCGCACTGGCCGCGATCCATACGAAATAATACAATATTAACCTAATAGTAATATTGAAAATGAACTACGAAATACAAAATACGAAATAATACCCTAAATAATACTTAATAAACCCTAAACTAAACCCCAAACTACAAATATCTTATCCCGACACCAATCTTCTCTCGACTCTCAATTGTCTACTATCTTCATACCCTAGCGCCTCCATGTCGAAACATTGCGCCTTTGCTTCCTCTTCAGATGCCTCTGAAGAGCATGTCGCCAAACGACGACAGTTGCTGTTTATGCCATTGCAAGAACTTTTTGCCCTGCATGGCATTGCATCCTTCTGCTCCTCATCCTCTGCTCCTTCACTTCAACAGGATGAAGAGGAGTCCGGCTCTTCATTCTCAGATTCCAGCTCAGAGGATTGTGGTTCTTGTTACAGAAACCCCTATAGAGCTAATGGACTCTCAAGAAGCTCTTGAGAGAGGCTGAATCTTCTTTTGACAGCGAAAATGCTGAAGAAGAAGAAGAAGGTGACCAAGAGGAAGCTATCGAGCTGGAAAGCTTTCGTGTAATGCTAGGTAATTGGCATTTTTTAGCAGGGTTGCCTAACCCGAGGTCGCCTGAATGCAGCAATTCTAGCCTATCCACGTTGCACTCCACCTCAGCAAGTTTTAATCTCGACCTTTGGAATGTTTATTTTCTATATCTACGGTCAGCAAAATTAGAAAATACAAGGAAATTCTTCACGTGACGACCTGGCTTCACTTTTCTTCTCTCTTCCTTGCTTTCATCGGCATCCAGCTCTTCCTGGGGAGGTCTTTTCGGGCTGGTCTTTTCAGGCTTGGAAAGTTCGATAACATGCATTCAAGACCGAAACTTGGAGGCAACAAAAGGCGGTGCTGAAGGCCCTACACTTCATCTGATTTCAGGTAATGTGGGTCTGGCCATTTTTCAAAAATATTATACGTTCCTCCATTCCAATCGCTTTTATGACAATCATGCCGCATTTGCTCTATTTGTCATAGTTGCAGCTGATAATTACCATTGTCAAGCAATGGCCGCTAATAAACAAATCCTCTAGAAACTTGGTATAGACCCTTCCATCTCTATATTCTAAACCCAGGATCCATTGTGCGTTAAATGGAAACATAGTTCTGGGCGACTCTTGAATTTTATATGCTTCTGGCTTGCTATTGAATAATCTGTTTGAAACCTTGTTCCTTTATGTCTGCTCTTCAACTTCTGTTGTGGCTCTTAATTCTGATATGCATAAATCTGTATGTTATTTACTATCACATCAAATAGAGAACATGAAATGTTTCAGAAATGAGTTGTTCCAGTTGGAATCTGTAGCACTGGCTGAAAAAAAATTGTACTCTAATGAAAAAATGGCAGTATGGCATCATGGTGGTTTGGTTCCAGGATATCTTCCCTGCAGTCAAGTTCTCCCACGGGGTTGGAACATCCATCTCTTTTGGGAAAAAATCACTTGGTATTTTGGGAAAAAATCACTTGGTTGTTCCAGTAAATAATTGCATTGCACTGTTTATGGTAGGCACTTTGAAAATTCAAGCAGATTATAATGGTTAGAAGAAGCCCTTGATCTTGTTGTGGCCAATCAACAGCATATCTCAAAAGAGCTTGTCGGCTGTCTAGTAGAAGAGTGCGTCAAGCAAAGACACTTCCAGCTTAGTAGACGATTGCAATCACTATGTTTATACAGGACAGATGACGCCTTTGCTGCCTCTGCTTTCCGTCTCATTCGCCTGTTTGCTTCCTCTGGAAATTTATTTGAAGCACATTTAGCAATGTTAGAAAGCCAAGCCAATGTGCATGGAATTCCATTGTTGGTGTTCATGCCAAGCTTGGTGACAAATTGGCTCTTCAACTCTATGAAAAAATGCAAGATGAAGGTACAAAGCCAAATACTTATACATTTTCAACTATCATGAAAGCATGTGTCACGCTAGAGTGGGGTAGGCAGATCCACGAGCAAATCCTTGAGCGTGGACTCCAATCTGACATGATTTTAGGGACTAGCATTGTCAACATGTATGCCAACTATGGCAGCTTGGATGAGGCATGTGAGGTCTTTGAAAAATTGCAAAATCGTGATGTAGTAACATGGAGTTCCATGATTGCAGGATATCAAAAACAAGGCAAAGATCATCATGCATCACAATGTTTTGGTGCATGGAACACGAAGGTTTACATCCTAATGAAATTACTTTTTTTAAGCGCATGCAAATCTTGTAGCAACATTAATGCCATTGAGCCGGGGCAGTACATTCATGAGCAGGTTATTGAAAGCGGTTTGCATTCTCACGTGGTAGTGGGGTGTGCACTCGTTGATATCTATGAGAAGTCTGGATTGGGAAGGAAGTCTAGGATCACATGGTCTGTCTCGTGGAGTATTGCCTGGTCAAGGGTCCCTTATGGAGTTTATGTTAAAATTCATGCTCATATTTGTCATATTTGGTGTTGTTGTTGATAGGCGATGACCACGTAATGCTTTCTTTCTTTATGTGCTCTGATATGGGATGCATACATCCCTTAGTAAAGTGCTCACACTTTAA
>JAANSK020107906.1:0-15932 GCA_011763485.2 Isoetes engelmannii | reverse complement strand
GGTTCGGGTACCCAAATAAATCTAAAAAAAGGACGCGCTTAGAAGGGCGATAATAGACCCCAGCGATCCTCTAATGAGGAGCCGTCAGACTTGATTGCCTTCACCATCTTTGGGTACGATTTCAAGAGGCACTTAGTCGACTCCATATTCTTCAGCATAGAAATCATCTTAAAGGCACCAAGTTCTCAGTACAAGAAGATCTCTCTCCTCTCAATCTTTGCACGTGTAGGGAGGAGTTATGCAAAATGAGAGAAGCACGGATCTAAAAGAAGTTGGCAGTTTACCGTGGAGGTACAACAATTATGCTAGACAACTGGCCATCCACCCATTGGTTTGGTTATGTTTAGATAACATGAACGACATGTTATCACATAGAATTTAGAGTCTAATTTGATTGTTTGGCTTAAAGGTCGAGTCATGGTTTCATCTGGGTTTTGCCCAAGCTTTGTAACGTTTTCAATACGTTTGGCAGTTTTTTTTTTGTTGTCTAGCCCACTGTATAGGTCCCATGGCCTATTGGTCTCCGTTGACGTTAAAAAATCTATTCTATTTAATTATTATATCCTCTGTCTCTGAAAGCCCTACAATACGTAATGTTAGGTTCATATCAATGGAATCAATCATTGAGCATTGATTTTGGGATGTCACATTCTAATCTTGCATTTTATGGGCTATAACATGTAGATTAAGAGATTAATGCTATCCTCTTCTAGCATCAAACACCAAAATGTTAAGATTCAAATCAATTAATATTATCCTCTTATATAACATAGATAATGACATGCGATTCTGGATAACGGGCTTGAACATTATATTTTTGAAATGCATTGCTAAGCTTTACTGAAACTTGACTGAAACACATAAGTTGGATTTTAGACATGATATACATGCAACTCAGAACATGACATATTCTATAGCAAATGCCAACTCACCCAATGTTTAACCTTCAAACAACCCAATAGTTTTGAACTTCTCTTTATTTCATTTAAGTATTTGGAGACCATGTCATCAATATCACATGCCAATGTGTCAAAAATATCATCAATTTCAAGTATTTGGAGGACATGTCATCAATATGACATGCCAATGTGTCAAACTATCAAAAAATCTTAAAATCTTAAAATCTTTGTTCTGGTGTGTTTAGTACATGGTTAAAAAATCTGACAGAATCAATTGGACTATCTGTGGTATGAAAGGAAGATCTTGTATGCCATGTACCAGAACCAAATCGACATCAATCCATTATTTCCTGATCAAATGCGATCTATATGAGCAAAAAAAACAAATGATTTTGAAAATGTCCGCTTTAACAAAAACGATTTTGCAAATGCCTCTATGTGAATCGACACAAAGGCCACATCTTGCCATGATATTTGTGGGCTATAGATGCTATTGCAGCATGAAATCATGTGCTAGAGCTTGCTAAAGAGACTCCATCATCTATCTGTCATCGAGAGTGTAGAAGCTCCAAGCATCCATCAAATTTTCAAATGTTGTTTCAGGGAAACACGTATGCAAACAGAACCGCTTATGCCATATAGATAGAAAAAACCTATGGCAATAACCACAGGTCAGCATCTAACCGCTTTTTGCTGGCCTGAACTTGATCAAACCATCGCTCAAACATCAAATACAATCTGTTATTTATTTCTTAAGGCTCCTTTTCCAAAACCCTATGAAATCAAACCTGAGCTTCTGAAGGAAAAAAAACCTGAAAATAAACAAGAACCTGCAATGGATCTGGCTAGAATCAAGCTTGGCTCTGTGCCCGTGTGTTAGTCCCGTGACTCCAAACACAGGACTATAGTTATTGTATGAGAAGCCAGGTAGAGGCAAAGAGGTAGGCACGTCCACGCCCATGGCGGCCAAAACCCGGGATACTAGGAAGACGCCAACCAAGGTGGCTGAGGCCACGACCACGACCCCGCACAAGTCCATGAAGAGGCCAAGACGGTGAACGCGCCACGCCATTGTGCGATATTCCCGGTCATTAGTGCACCGCCTCCTTGAGTTATAGAGATGATTATGCTTGTCAGCGCAGATCGGGGAGCAGTTAGCAGATCATCATTATGGGCCTGAGCCCATTGTACTATATATATATCAGATGTTTTAGCCTAGACGTTTAGACAAGTTAGTCAAAGTTTTGTCGCTTCCTTGTTTTGGATCTCAGCCTTGGATGAGTCCTTTTGTATCACAGTTTGTGTGTCAAAGAGAGTCTTGTTCGTCTTCATTTCTCTCTTTGTGTTATCTTTTCCGTTATTCAGATTAGTTCTCTTTTGCCAAATCCCGCGTGACATTTTGTTGCAGAACCTTCCTGTTTGGCGTCAAAGTCCTCACAGAGGGCCATCTTTTAGGAGATCCCAGACCCCAAACACTGTCGTTGATTGCTGGGTCTGAGTGTTTTTTTCAGGATGGCTGCTCAATTTTTCTCCCAAGAAGAGCTGTTGGAGCAAGCTGCTACGCGTCTTGATCGTCAGCAGAGGAGGGATGATGTTCGGGGTCCATATCATCATGATTATGACATTGAAGGTGGTCGCTCTCGCTCGCAAGCTCATTTGGTGCCCCCTACAACCAAGGCTTTTTCGCGTCCAAATTCTCCCACTCACTGTCATAATTGTTCTTAGTCTCAGTCGCCTCGTCAATATTTCCAGACCCCTAAGGCCACTTATATTCAGATTCCTTGCCGCAGACCCCTCTTCTGTCTAGGCCCACATCACCACAGCATGTTATGGGCTACCCTCCATCTTCTTTTGCTTCCACTTATGTTACTGCTTTTCAAGCTTTGCCATCCTTTCCTCCACCCATCAATGTTTACAATGTGGGGGATGTTTCCCTGGATGAGGACAGAAATCTTGTTTGTCAACCTGCTGAGACCAAGATTCCACCTTTCTCAGTTGCCATCGGTATTCCGCTTCCTCCCTTTTCTTCGAAGCCACAAGGTTTTTCAGCTGGTCCTTCTCAATTCCAGTATGTTAGTCAACCATTGCCACCAAACAGTTTTTTCAATATTCCACCGCCAGCTGCTACTGCTTCTCCAGCTCCTAGTGGCCTGAATCTTAAGCTTAATTATACTATTTTTGGTAGTGCCAAAGGAAAACCTATGCCTGAGCAAAGTGTTGAAGCACATATGGAAGAGTTCGAAGCGTTGACGACACTCAATGGGCCACGACAAGCCGCAGATCAAGTTTCACATTTTTTCGACCACGCTCCGTGGTGCACCTCACCAATGGCTCATGGCCAAGAAGAGTCATTGGAAGCAGAATTGGAATGAGATGAAAACTGCGTTCCTGGAGCACTATGGATCTTCTGCTAATGAACAACAATTGTTAAAAGAGCTCAATGATCTACATCAACAACCCACTGAATCGACACGGGATTTTGCTAATAGGATGCTTATTTTGGTCAGCAAACTCAAGGAGTATCCCACTAAGAGTCAGATCCTTGTTTGATTTCTTCAAAGACTGCCTCCGTCCATTCGGATTATGACTGAACATCTGCACCCTACATCCTTGGAGCAAGCCATAGATCTTGTGAATCATTCTATCAATGTTTCTACCCAGGGAGTTCCTCTTAAGAATTTTCCCTTTATGCAGCCGGTTTTGGTTCCGCAGAATTTTGCCCAACCACAATCTGGGAATCGACCACAGCGCAGTCAAATCTGGTGTCAGATTTGCAAATATCAAGGACATTTGAATAATGAGTGTAATTCCTCATTAGGTCCTCCTTTCTGCAAATGTTGCAATATGGCTAACCATGTCACGGATCAGTGCACCCGTGCCCATCCCATGCCTGTTAGACAGAAGATGGTCTACCAAGTTCAAACCATGCCGCAACAGTATCAGCAATCTCATCAGCAACATACTCAAAATCAGAAGCAGCAAGGCCAGTCTTCCCGATAGCCATTTGATCCTGCTAAACTCCAATGCTATCATTGTCAGGAATGAGGACACACGACTGAGACGTGCCCTCAGCTCCCACACGTTCAAGTTCATCTTCCGGGCACAAATCAGTCGGCTTTTTTCGCCTCACGGCTTACTAGCTTTGGGTTGCCAATGGCAAGCAAGGGCCACGGCCTCAGTACAGCCGACCCCCACGCGCCCCAGCATGGCAACACCAAAATCAGCAAACTCAGGCGCCCACGGATCAACAGGCTCAGGAAGAGATCTATCAAGCTCTCAATCAGCCCACCCAATCTTCGAATTGAGTTGGTATTGTTGCACGCCAGGCGCAGGGACCACGCCCTGATGTCTTGGTTCATCATGATACACAACAAGCTTTTGTTGTAGATGTTGTTCCAACCACAAAGTCAGTTCATTTTGCTCCTGACTTGGAAAAGCTGATGCCTCATGTTATGCCAAAACTTCGTGAGAGTATTTTGAAACTCAGGCAAGATGCAGAAGGACGTACACTTGCAATGTTCATGCCACCACGCGTGCTCAACAACGTGCGGAACGTGCAGCCGACCCCGGTCCTTCATCGTCGTCTCCCTGTTCTCCCTGAAAGGGCACTTATCCGAACATTGCCGATGAAGTTGAGCTGTTGAATGAAGTTTCTGTATCTTTGCCAACGGAAACAACCCCGTTAGATCCTGCTGATGCGCTTGCGCATCTACCCTTGGAGTTGCAAGAAGAACTTGCGAAGATAAAAAATAACTTGAGCTTGCCCGCATTTCTGAAGCTTTGCCCTGCCCTTCGTGAATAACTGCCACTACCCACAGTGCTCGTGGTGCTGTTGCTACCTCTATACCCACGGTGCACGCCACGGTTGGCAGTCAGTAGGTCAATCATGTTCAAATAGATGGTGAAGTGCTGTCAATCTCATTACTGATAAATTAAGGTGCCAACTTGGGATCAAACAGCATTATCGTGCTCCTTATGATATCAAATTGGCAAATGGTCATATCACACGGCCACAAGATGTTACGCCCAAAATGACCATCAATATTGGTGATCTCACCTTCCCTCTTGAATTTGGCGTTTGGAAGGCAGGTGAGGATCCTGGTGATTATGAGATGCTGGTTGGCAGGCCCTTTTTGCGCCAAGCCAAAAGCATTCACTATTGGGCCACTGATCAACTTGTTATCACAAACGGTCAGTTGAATGCAACTATGGATCGGGAAACAGGTCAATTGATTTTGGTTGAACATGCGAAACTCTCTCCCTCTTATAGTGATTTGGACATGGTTCACCCACTTTTCAGGTGCAAGCACCCCCTGCGGGTTTGCCCCTCTCTTCGTATCCGGAGTATGCCGACCCTTGGGCTGACATGACTCTTGACAGTGATGATGCAGTGGCTGCCTTGATTGATTGTCATTTGGTACAAGCAGTTGATCCCACGGCGGAGGAGGGCACAGACCAAACCGCTCCTAAGGACACTATTGTTGATCCTCAACCATCTGTGGTTGAAGATGCACGACCGTCTTTGTTTTTTCACACGGCTAGTGCTGAACCGCCAGTTGTAGTGTCACCACCAGCACATATCGTTACGAAAAATGATGTTGTTCCTCATATTTAAACGCCAGAGGTTGAAATAGTGGATCTCGGACAAAATCAGCCCATCCGGCTTGCAGCCGGCCTCCCAAAGCCCTACAGGAGCCATGCTCTTGCCATTTTTCAGAAGTTCAAACATATTTTCGCATAGAGCTATAAGGATCTACGCGGCATCAAGAAAGAGCTGGGGGAACTCACCATTCCTACCAAGCCCGATGCCCACCCCATCTAGCAACAATGGTATCGACTCAATCTAAATTATCATGACCGCATAAAAGCTGAGATTGACAAGCTTCTTGTTGCTGGATTAATTTATGAGGTCAAACATTCTGAATGGGTGAGCCCCATCGTCATAGCGCTGAAACACAATGGCAAAATTCGAGTATGTGTGGACTATTGGAAACTCAATATGGCCACGAAGCGCGATCACTTTTCGTTCCCCTTCACTGATCAAGTTTTGAAGGAAGTCGCTGGACATGAGATGTAATGGATGGCTTTTCCGGCTACAATCAGATCTCCATCAAACCTGAGGATCAGTTGAAGACCAAGTTCACCACGCCGTGGGGAACTTTTGCATATAAAGTTGTTCTATTTGGCTTGTCAAATTCCCCGTCCACATTTCAGCGCATTATGCTTTCTGTCTTTCAGGATTTCATGAAAGATGATCCCTTTCTGCAGATTTTTCAGGATGATTTCTCTGCCTACAGCACCATGGACATTCATCTTTCGAAGTTGGAGTTGGCCTTCCAGAAATGTGAAGAATCTGGTATCAGTCCTAACCCAGAGAAATGTACGTTTTGTGTTACCTCTGGCGTGCTGCTCGGGCACGTGGTCAGCAAGCACGGTATCACCACGGATCCCGCCAAGCTTAGCTGTGCTCTTAAGGCTCAACCTCCAATGAATATCAAGGAGACTCGTTCTTTCTTGGGCAAAGTCAAATATTGTTCCACTTTTATCCCTGGGTTAGCTGCCAAAACTAATCCCATTCATAATCTCACTAGAGACAAATCCAACTGTGTGTGGAATCCCCAGGTGGACGTTGCCTTCAAGGACTTAAAAGTGTTGCTTACGCAAGCCCCAATCTTGTCCGTCCTCAGTGGGATACGCCGTTTCATCTACACGTTGACGTTTATGCCTTTGCTATTGGTGTTGTTCTCTCTCAGGGACATGAAAAGGGACACGACCGTCCTATTGGCTTTGCCAGTCGCAAACTTAATCCTGCGAAGAAGAATTATATTCTGCCACAGAACGTGAAGCCTTGGGCCTCATTTTTTATATTAAAAGGTTCCGTCATTATCTTTTGGGTAGTCATATCAAATTCTTTGTGGACTATCATGCTCTCCTCTAGTTGATCAACAAAACCACACCCATGGGCCGAATCACACATTGGGTCTTGTTGCTACAGGAGTTTGTGCCCTTTGAGATCATCCACAGACCTGAAAAGTCCCATATTGTTCCGAATTATCGTTCACGAGTCCATACTGATGATCCTTCTTCTGGTGTTTCTGATGCTTTTTCGGATGCACAACATTTTTTGGTCATGGCCACGCCACACTGGTTCTATGACTATCAACAATATTTGTTGATGAGCATGCTCCCCGTGGAGGATTCTACACTCTCATAGGAGAAGCTCAAAGCTAGACGCCAACAGTTCCTTCGGGAAGTCCGCGATTATACCATGGTATCTGGACATCTCTATAAACGAGGTAAGGATATGATTTTGAGACGTTGTGTTCTTCCTCACGAGATCCCAGATATTGTCAAGCAAGCTCATGAAGGATTGGGCAGTGATCACTTTGCTGGAGATGCCACGGCACGAAAAATACTGCTTGCTGGTTATTATTGGCCCACGTTGTTCAAGGATGCCCACGTCCACGCCCGCACTTGTGATGTTTGTCAACGGGTAGGAAGACCCACGTCACGGGATGCTCTCCCTTTGACGCCTGTTGCCACGCCACTCCCCTTTAGTAAATGGGGGATGGATTTTGTTGGTCCTATTGATCCTCCCGCTCAAGGTTCGCGAGCACGGTATATCTTGGTGCTTACTGATAATGCCACCAAGTGGGCGGAAGCTTGTGCCTTGCCTGATAATACGGCAGCCACCACGGCCCATGTCTTGTATACAAGATCATCACACGCTTTGGGCTGCCCACTGAATTGGTCAGTGACCGTGGTGTTCATTTTGTCAACAATACTAGCAAGGAGCTTACAGACTATCTACAAATTAATCACCGAAAAGCATGCCTTATTATCCACAAGGAAATGGTCTTGCTGAAAGCACTAACAAGACACTCATCACTATCTTGAAAAAGATTTGTGATGCATCTCGGAAGGTTTGGCACGAAAAATTGCCTACTATTTTATGGGCTTATAACACCACTTATAAGATTTCCACGGGACAGACTCCTTTTCGTCTTGTTTATAGCCAGGAGGCACTCATGCCTTTTGAATATGTGCTACCGACACTTCGTTTTCAGGTGGCCACCATGCATGATCCTCCTCCTGCTCTCAGGGAGCGAGTCTACCAACTGGAAAAGCTTGATGAATTACGCAAAGATGCCTATCTTCGAGTTCTTACTAACAATCAGTTAAGAAAACAGTGGCACGATGACAAAATCAAGACGAGAAAGTTCAACAAAGGAGATTTATAGTGTTGTTGTATGATTCCAGATACAAAAATCATCCAGGCAAACTTAAATTTCGGTGGCTTGGTCCCTACAAGATTGATGCAGTGGTGAAACCAAGTGTTTTTCAGCTCAATGAATTGGATGGCACTCCATTACCATCTGGTTAATGGATTTCGGTTGAAGTTGTTCCATACACTCAAAGATTCACACTCTGACTCAGAACTAGACACAAATAACAGGAGGACAACTAGAATGGTTGCAAAAAGGGATATTTTATCTATCAAAACATTACATATACATCGCAACATGGCTGATACACAAAAAGATGTTCACAGAAGCGGAAATTTCTCAAGCCTTCTCAGCTTGAAGCAGAACGAGCCCTCTTCTCATAACTCCCTGCATGCTGCTCATACGTTGGTGCCATGGTAGCCCCGAGGATTACATAACTGCCGCTGTCCAGGTCATAGCGCAGGTGCAGAATAACGTCCAAAGGATGGCTCATAACGTCACCAGGATGATCAGCATAGCCAACCATCCATGGGAATCCCACGGTTCTTCAGTCGAAAGAGATCTAGGAAATCCATTTTGCATGTTACCCACCCACAGCAGTAGGTGAACCCTTCTTGCAGGAATCAAGGATGTCAAAGAAAGCTTGTGCAGTAGCATCCAGCGACTTCAGGACGCATTGGAATGCTTGGAAATGGAAGACCTCAAAGTATCCTTGAGGCAATATAGATCTTTTCGTGGATACATGAATTTGCTAAGAGGGATACTGATTAGGCACATCAATGCCATTGATCGCTTAGGCCTCCAGCATTCCAACACTATGAAGGCATGAGTTGCTCCTGACATGTACAGATGTTTCTGTGTGGTTTGAAGCCATGAATGTGGAAGTAGTTTAGAGTTTTGAAGGCATGGGTGTGCAGGTGGTTTGGTGGCTGCTGCAGTTCGGTTATCTCCTCCTTGTATACAGGCTGGCATTTGCATATGCACAGCAGATGTAATTTCACGTTTCTTTGTAATGTGAATATATACATATATATAGCATGGCTTTTGTACATGTACTCGTGTTCCTTTTAATGTAGTGGTTTGCAATTCAATGGTTAAAAAATAAAAAATTATGGATTAGAGATAAGGTATGAGTATAATAAAGAACATTTTCGGGCCTATTTGATCTTGTATAGAGGCGTCATAGTAAGTCATGACAATATCATTGGGGCCATGTAAATAGGAAGCAAATTGGACCACTCAATATTGCAATAGTGGACCATGACATAGACATTTGGAGACATTAGCACTACTCTTGGACTCTTACAGATTGACGAAGCTTGTAGCTACAAAAGTTACGTCATATGGCTTCGAGCTAAGAGGCGCAAATCATTTTAACTGGGTTTGGTAATTTTCAGAAAGGACGAGTCATTCCAAACACCTCTGACATATACAACGATGCCTAGCGCGAAGGTCCTACATTGCTTCAAATCCTTTCTCCGGTAGTTTGCATCATACCTTTCTTTGCAGGGATCCATATCTTTTCATCTGATGGCCTGCATTTTACTCCTCTGTGTTTGTTGCATGCATTCTTAACTTCAGTTTGAGTCAGTCCAGTCCGCTTAAGTGTCTTACCAGAAACTTTATCTTGTGAATAGGACCTTGTTGCAATTTGACATTGTTTCTAACTAATAGTGAGTCTCTGTTTAGAACAACCCACCTTTCCTATCTATACTTTGATTGCACTTCATAATTCATCTTGTTAAGATGGAGCATGCCTCCACAGTTGGTTCTCATTGTTTGGATATAGAAAGTGGTAAGTATTACACAACCCTGTTCAGCATTTAGGATTGGACCCTCCATGCATGAGAGTCGGAATTATGCAATTATCAAATCAAACTCTCTTCCTGTGCAAAATTCAGCAATCAAAGGGCATTCTGATGAAGAAGCTGGATGGGAAGAAGTATATGCAAGATTTCTCAAACTAGCTGCACCAGATGGAATGGTCTCATGCTCGAATTTCGGCCCTTGTATAGGTTGGCTTCATCTCTTTGCTATGTCTGCCTCATAGCTGATCTTCATATAACTACAGGCATGGACGACAGAGACTTCGCAGAAAATATCCTGCGGGTGCTGGCTCGTAGAAGAGGCAGGCAACAATGCATCGCCATGAACAAGGAAGAACTAAAAGAATATTGGGTGGACCTAAATGACAAGAAATTTTCAGCAAGATTGCAATTATTCTTTGACCTGTAAGAAGTCTGTTCTAACCCAAAAGATAAGACCTTGTATGAAGATAATTGAACTGCTCTTGCATATTTGCAGATGTGATAAGGGTCTTGATGGACGTATATCTGAGACAGATGTAAAGGAAGTGAGGGCTTAACCTAACTTTCATGTGTACATATCTAAGTTCTCTAATCTAGACAATTGGTCTGTTTTAGGCCATCATGCTCAGCGCATCTGCAAACAAAATATCCATTCTTCAAGAGCAGGCTGATGAATATGCTGCTTTAATTATGAGAACCTTAGATGATGGTCAAACTGGGCATATAGAGGTAACTGAACTATAAGTTGCTTCCGTTTTTCACCTCATGTTTGCGTTCTTTTCGATCACGTTGTTTTTACAGGTTTCACAGTTTGAGACACTCCTAGGGGATCCTGCACTGGTTCAGGAATTCAACCCAGTTCCATCGAAATTTTCTGGCTCATTTTCTTTGATCAAAAGTATTAATGCAAATGACTGGCGACGGATGTGGTTATATGGAGCATGGTTTTTAATCATGGGAATGCTCTTTACATGGAAGTTTATACTCTACAGCTACAGATCTAGTTTTGAATTAATGGGATACTGCATTTGTACAGCCAAGGGTGCTGCAGAGACCCTAAAATTCAACATGGCAATCATTCTTCTTCCTGTCTGCAGAAACATGATGACTTGGCTAAGACGCACATGTTTGAACGTAATTTTCCCATTGGATGACCGCGTAGAGTTTCACAAGGCATGTCTTGGACTTTTTAGTTGCAATTTCTTTATTGAGAGCTAACTTAATAACCTTGCAGACTGTTGCAACTGCTATTGCTTTAGGCGTCACTCTTCATGCCATTGCACATCTCAGCTGTGATTTTCCCAGAATAGCAAATGCAAGTCATGATAAGTTTATGCGGACAATTGGAAACCATTTCCATGGTGTCCAGCCTTCTTATTTGCAGATCCTAACAACTATTGAGGGAGGAACAGGCTTAGCAATGGTGCTGCTGATGGCACTTGCCTTTGTGTTTGCAACTCATTGGTGGAAAAAAGGAAAACTGAACCTTTGGTGGCCCTTCAACAGATTAAAAGGGTTCAATGCCTTTTGGTACTCCCACCATTTATTTGTTATAGTATATGGACTACTGATAGTTCATTCAATGTTCCTTTTCCTCGCCCGAAGTTGGTTAGAGAAGACGGTAAAATGATCTTACATCAGAGCCATTGTTTTCAGTCACTTGAGCATGAAACTTTAATTGTTTGCTAAAGCATACAAAAAACTATTTCAGACATGGATGTACATTACAATACCATTTTTATTATACCTTGGAGAGCGCATGTTACGATTGATAAGGGCCTGCACATATAATGTCAAAATAGTGAAGGTGATAGCTGTTGCTTCTCTTAGGCCGTATCATTTTCTGCTTCTCATTTTGGATTTTCTCCAATAACAAAGGTGACAAGGCATTGTGGGAACGTCTTGGCATTGGAGTTTACTAAGCCATGTCGGTTTAGTTATCATAGTGGGATGTATCTCTTTCTTCAATGTCCTTCTATATCACCATTTGAATGGTAAGAAAGAAATCTCTCCTCTATGGATGTTTAATGGGGCTAACATTAAGTTCTTGGCCGATACTCTGTACAGGCATCCTTTTTCTATCGCCTCAGCACCTGGAGATGAGAATCTCAAGATCCATGTCCGTGCATTGGGTGACTGGACACAGGAGTTGATAAAAGCCTTTACTGAGGTTGGTAAAGATAAAATTTAATGTAGTGTTAGATATTTCACATCTGCACAAAATATCCAAGATGAATGCCAATTTGGCAGGCCATTGAAGATCCAACCAAAAAAGATCTGGAACAAGATGTCATCAGGTAATTGACTCAAGGTATGCCATGTTGGCTCAACATGACCTATAATATTTCAGATTCTTCACTAATTTATACCACTTCTGTTTGGATTGTAGATATCCAAAGCTGTTAATAGACGGGCCTTATGGAGCTGCAGCACAGGACTTCAGTAAATATGATATCCTTTTGCTTATTGGGCTTGGAATTGGTGCGACGCCTTTTATTGGCATCTTGAAAGACATGGTCAATCATACCAGCCTTTTCGAGCAAAGCGTGAGGCACTTTATGGGTTGAGTTGTAAATGTGACATTTGATTTATTTGCTGTTCTGATTTGTTATACATATTGCAACTTTTAGAGAATTTGTGCCACTACAACAAGCACTGGACTCAACAAACACCAAGTCCGTTTCCCTACAAATGCTTATTTTTACTGGGTTACAAGGGAACAGGGATCATTTGATTGGTTCAAAGGAGTTATGAACGAAATCGCAGAAGCAGACCAGAAAGTAGCACCATACTTGATATAAGTTGCAAATAACGTATATAGATTACTGAGAAGTTGATGCCCAAACTCTTGCAGGCCATTATCGAGATGCATAACTACTTAACTAGTGTGCACGAAGAAGGAGATATACGTTCGATCTTGATTTCTTTGATACAAGCACTTTACCATGCGAAGAGTGGTGTAGACATTGTTTCTGAGACCAGGGTATATACATTAACATATATTTTTACCCTGAACCTGACTGTAACATGCTATAGCATAATATTCTAATATTCTGCAGGTTAGGACCCACTTTGGAAGACCCAACTGGAATCAAGTATTTTCTAAACTAGCTGAAAATCACCCCGAATCGAAAATAGGTAAAGTTTCAAGTTGTTTTCTAGCCAGATAATGTTGTTGATTGATCCTTGAAATTCATAGGGGTTTTCTATTGTGGACCACCTTCTCTATACAAAGAACTGAGTGCCTTATGCAGGAGGTATACAGATCAGACAAAGACAAGGTTTATGTTCCACAAGGGGAGCTTTGAGTAGGTACTGAATATTTAACTACACACATTTCAATACATAAAGAAAGGTCCGTAGGAGCTGGTTCATCAGCATTTTGATTCTCACAACCAACTGAGGTCTTGAAAACTGTAGTTTGTAGGAAAAGGCTTACCGTATGACCAGTGCTTTCCTTGTGCTGATCTTATTGAAATTGGAAAAATGTAAATCAATTTGTGTGGACCTATACACATTCACAACCACAATTGGATCAATGCATGCGTCAGAATCAGATCCATGCCATTGTATACTATACCATTGTTGCTGTTTTAACTAATGCAAAACACTAGAAAATGTTGCTTTTAAAAAATCTTAAAATTGTAGAGCCCTTGGATTGAGGATGATTCCTTGGAATCTATCTCATCCAAGGTTCACATTTTAAATTGACATAAGAAGTTAATGCCCAAATCAAAGGTGTGAAAACACCATTACTTCGTAATAAATACACAACCACAAATAACACCATTTTTTCCAAAGGCCTTGCAACCATCAATTTCGTTAAGGCCAAATGCGGTCACCTGAACGCCGCCTGAGGGCCTGATCGGCCTCACCTAGATCTATAAGCACCTGTAGGTAGTAGCAACAAGGCAACAAACCAACAGGAGCCAAGCATGGCGACTCTGCCTAGTGATTCTGCTGCAGTCCACGCTTTCGGTAGTGCCTTGCCAAGATCAGCTTTGAAATTAGTTTGCAAAATTTCTCAGCCTCTCCCTCTCGGATCAGTCAGTCTCCCCCCTTCTACGGATTAGCCATTGCTTCCCAGCCCCGTGGGTACACTCAGAAAAAATCGTAGAAGCCAGAGTGTGAGGGAGGGGTTTTTTTTTTTCCAAGAATCGTACCATAAGTAAGTATGTACGGGAGGTGGTCTTTTTTTTGTTTGGATTCCATATAAATCATATAAGAAATACGGTAGGTGGTCTTTTTTGCTTGAATTCCATATGAATTATATAAGAAATATGGTAGGAGTATATGGTAGGGCATGCACATGCCCTATGTATCTTACATTAGCTGCACCCCAAGTTCCCAACCCTCCGCTTCACCCTTCCAGATCCACCAAATTGCCTAGAAACGATGCAGATGTGCCATGAGTTGCCTTACCTAGATCAGCGAGCTTCTTTTCATTCCTGAGACGATTCCAAAATATTCGAGGATCAGCTACCAATTCAAGAACGCGGAGTTGTGACGAAAGAAGGAAATGTCGTTCACAGCGCCTCACAGCCCGATCGATCTTCCTCTTCGCCCTGTAGATCTCTCCTAGCCAGTCTGCATCTACTCACTGATCCGACTGTCCTCCCCTCTCTGGCTCTCTATAGCAAGCCCATGTAGGGGGCTTCCTGCCTCTAGTTCTTTCTTGATCAGTGGATGGGCAATCCGCTGCCTCCTCATCTACGCCCAAGAATTCCTAAACAGACTCGTTACTTCACGATTGTCATCAATGGGAACCACTATACTTGTGGCTGGATTGAGGGAGAAGTCTTGGAGCTTTGGGAAGTGCTAGTGGACGAGCAATTCTTTCCTGATCACCTTTTCATTGGGGAAGCTGCTACCACACTAGAAATAGATGTAGAGGTAGTGGAGAATTGGCTGGTGAATATATAGGAGACAGGAACGCTTCTGCTGTTCGTATCTTCCACGTCTTCACCGAATGGATTGTGGGCAAAATGATAGTCGAAATATACTAAGTGATGCCAGTAGTGCTGGGAGTTCAGCTGCTAGTGATAAATTTTTGTTTTTTTGCCTTAGTTATTTCACCAAAACGTGTTTACTGGGGGTGGTTTGCCGGGTTTGGCAATGGTTTTTGGTTTCCGTTGATTGAGCAACGCGAGTTTCCTTTTCACCTCTTTTCGAAATTAGGATCAACCACTAGAGACTTGTTTGATATCATTAAGGGATTTGTCTTAAAGGTTGTTCTTGCTTCAGAAAGTCTGCTCGAAAAGCATTCTTTTCTTTTTCACTATGATCATCTGGGAAGCAACATTCAGCTCTATCTTTATTAAGGCTCCATGCGTTCTCATGAGGATCCACTCCTAACCCGTTCCTAGCAAACCCTAAAAAAACCTTGAAAACAAACCTAAATATCACCACTTTGTAAAGGTGTAAATATTGAGGTTGTTCGTCCAAAAATGTCTGATGAGCAAAGAACAATTTTGAGTAACTTTTTCTGGTGAATAACTCCTACTATTTTCAAGGTGATTTATTGGTATTATTTTGAAGGGGAATAATTGGTATTATTTTCAAGGTGATTTATTGGTACTATTTTCAAGGTGAAAAATTGGTACTATTTTCAAGGTGATTTTTCTGGTGAATAATTGATACTATTTTTGGTGAATAATTGGTACTATTTTCTGGTGAATAATTGGTACTTTTTTATATATCAAAATGAGGTGAAAAATATGTATTATTTTAAAGGTGGTTTTAAAGTCCATATGAGGTGAAAACTTGGTAGCACTTTTAAGGTTGTTTTATCTGATTTTGGTACTCATTGTAAGGTTGTTTTTGGTACTCATTGTAAGGTTGTTTTGTCTCTCAGTGTATTTTCAATGCTCGTCTTTTCAAATAGTAATATGCAAAAATGCACGAGAAAGATGGCATGAATTTTGCTTTCTCACATAAGGAATCCATAAAAATAAAGCATTGGCACAAGAAACATAATTATCATGGTTTGATTAGACCAT
>JAANSK020107795.1:0-15936 GCA_011763485.2 Isoetes engelmannii | reverse complement strand
CCCCCCCCTCTCTCTCTCTCTCTCTCTCTCTCTCTCTCTCTCTCTCTCTCTCTCTCTCTCTCTCTCTCTCTCTCTCTGCGTGTGTGTAAGTACCTTGGTAAGAAGAAGTTTCTCTCTCTATCTCGTGTAAGGTATATGTAAACATGAACTTTTTGATGCTCAATCCCCCAATACTAAAGCATAACTTACAAAAATGAAAGCATATTATACATTTATACTAAAGCATGACTATCATGCTTAAACATCTAGCTGGTTTTTGTGCCAGTGATGGCCACCCGAACCACATTCTGTTGTGGACAGATGGAACCCGCAACCGACGGAAGCCGGGAACGGGTCACTGGGCAGTGGAATGTGGGGCCGGTGGCCATGCCACTACAACATGGAAATTGAGAGTGTTTCTTTTTTCTTTTCCTCTTTTTTTTTCTTTTTTTGTAAAGCTCCGGCGATGGCACTTTGCAGCCATGGTGCTCGACCGCTCCTGGTGTTGGGTCGTTATCGCACTTGGCATCCCCTAGCGTTGGGCTATAGCCCTCGTCGTATTGTACTCGAGTGTTTTTGTTATGAAGATTGCTTGGTGTAAACTTTCCTGTTTCACTAAAATCCATCTATTCTTGAGGCAAAACAAGTAGGTATTAGTGATTTCTTGTGCTGTCAGAGTGATTTTTTTCCCTCTTATGCTTCCAGGATGCTTTGATGCTATCCTTTCTTGCATGCAGGTCAAAATGCAGTTCCCATTTTTTTTAACAGGAATCTCTTTGAGTTCTCCAGCTTTCTTTAGTTTTAAATCTCGCCAGAGAAAGGGATTTCCTCATCGTCCTTTACAATGATATGGTGTTTTGTATATACAAAGCAGATTTTGGAAGAAGCTGAAGCTTTTCCGATATGGTGCACACTGTTTTTTAGCGTCTGATTGTAGATTTTCGAAGACTTTGAAGGTTTTTGAATTTCTGTCGTTTTGAACTGAAGAAAGTTTTTTCATGCGAGGAATTCTGCAAGGCTTTAAAGAGTAGAAATAATCTGATTTTTTATGTAAAATTGTACATATTAAACAAGATGCTAAAGCATCCAAGGGTTGCCTGACAAAAAGAATATAGAGCATCAAAATCAAATAAGGAAAAATTGTGTTTTTGGCCCTCAAATTTTACGTTATTGCATATTTGGCCCTTGTTTGCATTTTTGACCCCAGGTGTGTATATAATAGCATTGAACGTTATTGCATATTTGGCCCTTGTTTGCATTTTTGACCCCAGGTGTGTATATAATAGCATTGAACAGGGTCAAAAACGCAATTTCTGAAACTACAAGGGCCAAATATGCAATAACGTAAAATTTGAGGCCAAAAACGCAATTTTCCCATCAAACCTGCGCTTACATGCATATCACGACGAGCAGAACTGAAGTTTACTCCAGTTTCGCTTACATGCATATCAAGACAAGCAGAACTGAATTTACTCCAGTTACTCTTAGTTCAAAAATAGAATTCCCAAGAGAGGTTCAAGCTTTTACTTTTTGGGCCTTATCTCCAACCGTTGAAACAGCATCCTTAGGTTAAATCCTCATTTTCCTACAATCTTACCCCTTTAAATGGCATATTCTTAGTACATATCCCAAATTGCTTAATGTCTCTAAGGGTATGCCCTTTGGGCAACCCAAAAAAGTTGTCATAATACAGCAACATGAAAATCATAAAATGTCAAAAGTTCCATTTGTTTGCCGAATTCTCTTCCTTTTTCCTTTATTTTCCTTATCGTGTCCTCTATTTGCATAGACGTGTCGAAACTTTTATTCCTTCCTGTATACAAAAAATTACCATAAATTTGTGTAAAACATGTGTTTATCGACTACAACCTATTAATTTTTGAATACATGTAATTGGCTTCCGATTTTCTATTGCGTACCATAGATATATGCCACATGGCACCATGTCCCACTTTCTATTCCGAACCATAGAGATATACCACATGGCAGCATGTGGCTCATCTTCAAACAAAAAATGCAACACTTTCCATCTAAATGTCTTGTTAAACCACATTTGGATCTGTGTTGATCCATTTTGCTTGTAATGCGAGGGGCATACAACATGGTGGAAAAGAGAATATAGAAATAGGACAAGGTTTGTGTATTTTCCTAGTGGCACGTACCATCCCCTATACGTTCTCCTACACATTATGAGATGGAAGTAGTAACGCTAATTCCACACAAGGTGCACCCTCATTAGGCCGAAACTAGGTTTTTTCGCCTCTTCCACATCAGCAAATCAAGAAGACAAACCGAGTTTAGGAAGGGGAAACTTCCGGGAGCAGGGAGTTTCTGGGACCAGAAACTACCCTGCTACCGGAGTTTCCCTCCGTAACCTGCGCTCACCCAAAGATTACCTTATCCTGCATTTTGATGAAGAAATCCGATCATATGTTCAAGAAATCAAGCTCCTAACTCTTATCTCTTGCTCCTGGCATAAGCTTCGACGGTAACTTATCTCTGGCTCCTGATAATGCTACCTAACAGGGACACCGCCACCGGTTCTTCAAAGCTTCACCGCCACCGGTTCTTCAAAGCTTTATATTTTACAAAACAGGCATGGGAGAACACGGCAGACCTGCCATATTTCGAGCAGGAAGGAGATCAGCCAAAACAAATTGAAATCTTAGGGATTGAAATCGTGACTGGGCCAAAACAGATGCTTACCTTAGTACTGAGCGAAAACAAGGATTGGTAGCGCCAAAATGATGCTGAGCTAAAACCGAGACAAAACAGGGGACTGACGGCGCCGCTACAGCTCCGCCAAAAACTTAAACCCGGAAGTTACCTAAAAAACAAATGGCCTGTAACCTTAAGTAATCTTTGGGTGACGTAGGTTACGATTTAGATTTTTCGGAAGTAGGCTACAACTTCCAAAATAAAATCACTTTCTTGTGCCATATAGGCTAAAACGTACGTTGGTTTTTTGTCGTGATTTACAATGAAGAAAGGTAGAGGGGCCTCTTTCGGTGTGGGGATGCACCGTCCGTAGGTCATAAGCCGAAAACTATTAGATCTTGAACGCTCTTTGCCGAATTGATATTAGATGTAAAGCCCTTCGTCGAATTAAGGAAGCGGATCTCAGCAAAATGCTAAAAAAATTGCTATGACCTTTTGCAGCAGCCAAGAAAAATCTTTGTGCTCTTCATACCATCCGAAGAACCCTCTGATAAACAACTGATATATTGTAGCGGAGTGGCATTTTATCTGTCATTCACAAGAGACCCGTTGCGGCACTCTGCGATGCCAAAATGCCATACATCTTTCACTGCGCTTACACTACTATGCAAGGATGGAAACTAAAGAATGAGATTGAGCAAACGATCACATTCGTAAGACATGCAAAGATGCCTCCCTAACTCAATTACAGTTCGTAATGTGCTGCTATCACCGCAGTGTACAGAGTAATAGTACGATATAGACGTCCATGTCAAAACTTGCTCCTTTTTAATCCTCCCGATTCATAGAAGCGAGTCTTGTGGAGTAATTGAAGCGTCTCCAATTCAATATGGCATATTGTAAGCATGCAGCAAAAAAATCAGCCTAAAATTGATGGGCTTCTTCAAGGTTTTAGATCAGAGAAACATCATGGCTATGAGAGTAAATTGGAGTCCATGCCAGGAGTTTATCTGGCTGCTACAGAAGGTGGCTTTAAGGAACACATACCCGGGGCACTCTTCGTGACACCTCCGCATAACAAAAGCACAATCGGCTTTCCTGAGATCTGTAAATCAAGCAAGCATGTCCAATACATATATAGATTTAAAAATCCAATACCGTGTTAAGTCTATCAGTGACGTGTGACAGGCTGGAACGCACTCTTTTGGGTTGTATCTCCTACAAATGGGACCCCGATATCCGCATCTCTAAGAACTCGAGAAGTGTCAGTGTTGAGCTGCCATTGCGTTGTATTCTCTCTAATCGAAAGGATTTTGCAATAGGTAATAGAATCCCTAAATAATTCACTTCTGAGAGCTGGAAGCGCAAAAGAATTAAACCAGTATTAACGCATGTCATGTTGTTTCAGTTAGCATTCGCTAAACTTTTATCTTCCATGAACTTTGTTTCTTAACCATAAAGGAAAGCAGGTGTTATATGGTGTGAACGATATATTTTAAAACCCATTATTATTCGTTAATAAAGCAGGATTTTCGCTTCAATTACCTGATTTCTTGTAACAAAACACCACCAGTAGAAACAGCCAATTCTTTTCTTGCAATAATATCACCATGCTTCCAGTCCTGCTGTGGCAATAATTAGAATAATCCACAATCATGTACAAAACTATCAAACAACATTTTACCTCTTACCTCGACGCAGCTAACAGATATTCAGCTTATTCTTGCAGAACCATTCCCTATTTTGATCCCATGAAACAGAAAAGATAAGCTAGTTGCAGACGAGAAGGCTGACAAAAAAAAATGAGAGGCTCAATCTGAAAACAATCTCTGGGCTTTACATTCAGAGATAAAGATAATCTCTAAGATACAATATTTTCAAAAATGTAATTCACAAGGCATAAACCAGTCTCGTGGACACAATAAATATGCAAATATTGCACTGGCCTCTCAAAAAGCCAGGACAATTGTATCTATTATTATACAAAGGATAGCAATCATGTTATGCTCAAGTACACAGAAATTTACAAAGACTCTTCTCTTAAATAAGAATGGTGGTTCTTCACAAGGTATAATTTGTTGCCGGCCAACTCGTGTGTAATGCTGACAAATTAAAGCACCACCGCATGAATTTCTCGCAAAGAATGCCATGTAAATGGTTCTCTGGATCTCATGTGCTCTTAATAGTGGACCTCCTCCACCTGTTCGACATTCATTGAAATTGGGGGCCACGCCATGAGAGAGCACGAGCTCCTGGGGCCCGTGTAACAGCCAAAGCTTGATTGGTTCGCTGCACCTGCAAAATAAGCAAAACGTCCTGATAAGTAAGATTTGTTTCCCCTTCTATCCTTATTATTAACATTTGATTTGATTGGTCTATCCAGCCAGAGCTTACAATGACTTTCAAACAACAAATAATAAGCACCTAATTCCATTCACGAGCAATGGAGGATTAAGGTGAATTGAAAACTTTGAAAGTATGAGTCCCATTGGATTTCATTTGACTTATTAAATGAGAAGATGGTCCATACAGATTATCACAGACAAAATTAAAAAGGCTCTTCATCCCACAGCCAATGGAAATAAATATATACTCCTCAACACTAAGCAAAGTACAAAAGATGTTCACCTGACGGCTTCTCACATAATCTAGAAATGAAGGGACATCTGGATATGTGCACCGTTCGGCTGCTTCCTTAGTCAATGCCTTCTGATAGCAAATGATATCACCATCTTCAAGCTGCAAAGATCATTTCCAGCTACCTCAGAAAAAGCTTCCAAATACAGATCTAAAATAAGAAAAAGCTAAAAACAATTTCAGAAATCAAAACCCAGAATCTATTCAGAAGGTTACGGATTTGCCTGACTGTCTTTGAAAGTAACTCTTTTATCAATTGGTTCGCACATCACACTTGGCTCAAACTTGATCTCCTGAAGTTTCGGCCCAAAAGAAAAACATAACTTAGCAGCCATTGCAGACAGGATTCAGAAAATATATAATCATAATATAAATTCTCATTCATGAAAAGATATGTCCACCTAACAGTTCAGTTAATGTCAGCCAAGCTGCACTTAATTGTGGGAGTCCCCATATGAAACTTATAAACGATATATTTAAAAACCTCATAGAGTTGAATTTCTTGATCCAAGGGAAAGCCTGCTAGTTCATTCAACTTTGCCAGAATATCAACAGGTTTGCCTCCTGCCTTGACGTGAATCTTGCCAACATATCTATTAACAGATCAAACTCTTAATAAAATAAAATACATCATAACAAAACAGATCTATTTGAGTCAAACGAAACAGGCAAACTCCACAGAACCAAAACCGTGTGTTACAGGAGCAAAAACATCAGCTAGCTCCAATTTTCTGCCATCTTGATATATATTTGGTTGATAATAGAAATCTATCTTTTGTTTTTTCACTGCCAAATTCCCCAGAGTGATATTACTCTCAGTTCTTAGCTTGACACCTAATTACCTGTCACCTACAGTTTTGTTCAAGGGGAATAGTATTTTGGCAAGAACATTCATAAAAGGCTGCCAGAGTATATCGTATGAACATGAACACATAAGACAAGCACCCGCTACCAAAATATTACAGTTTTCAAGCTGCAATGCATCCCCACTAGAACCATGGAATGTCCATTACACAATCATCATTTATAAAGTTTATAGACAATCCATTCCTACAAGAGAAAGTTACCGCAATTCTTCTTTCTCTGGGTCATAAAGTTTCAAAAATAGGAGAAGATCATCTTTACTTCTATCCAGCAATGGAACCACCTGGCCCTGCAGAAGACAAACACCACTCAAATACCACTACTTTCTTGTATTAGAGATGTATTAGCAATTCCTCAAATCGAAGAAACAAAAACCTTATATGTACATAATTTGAGAGCCTTGAAACAAGATTACTACAAATTCGAGGAAAACAATCTATGTATGTATGGAAGTAAGAAAATAAAAAACATTAGGGCTATATTTGAAGTACGAGTAGCCTTGATACACCCCATGTAACATACCATGTACAATGAGTCATGCAACCCCAAAATACCTCAGATTATGGTCTCATACTGAAAGGTCGCATTTGGCACATGACATCACCTTCTATTCCCTTTTCCAACGATTAATATGAAATTTAAAACAGATTCTCAACCATTTCAGCAGAGAACCTGGTTTCCTGATTATGTTTCTAAGACATAACAGTACTTCTATACATAAACATGGTGAATTGAATAGTTACGACTGGAAAGAGACAGTACCTGGTTAGATTCAACCTCCAAGAAGAGCTTCACTTCATCCTCAATGACCTTACTGAGTGCCACATCTTTCAAGTGAGCAACCTGTACCATAAGTTATTCTACAACATTCTTGACAAAAAGAAAAAATGATTGCTAAAGCTCTAGAGATTCTCCTACATCTTGAGACTCTTCAGAATCTGTCAGTGGCCGTATAGGACGGTATGTATGGTTTTGTCTCTTGGCCCAAAGCCAGTATCGTTGACAATTGACAGGGATGTTGAATTCCTTTGCAATTTCTTCCTGCAATAACGACAACATAAGAAGCTAAGGCAGATGTAGAGAGTACAACCTTAAATATCATATGGATTGAAACCATTTTAGATGTCGCACTCTGATTCTCTCTTCCCCTCTCCTCTATTTACCCTCATAATGACAAGTTTGAGCTGTTTTGTGGAGGCACTTAGATATGCTTTTTATGCAAGAAAGTCAAGTTCTCAACATAAATTAAGAAGTCTGGAACTTGCAAATTTGAGTTCCAGACAAAATCTAAATTTCAGATAGAACTTTCCTGATAAATAAGCCAACTAAAGTTAGTTAGATGTTTCCAAGTCACTAGTTCGTAGCCCACAGTTCTTATTGCACAGTTCTAAGTGTATGAATTGGTTTCTATTTAGAAGCTTTTGTTTATAACTCTATTCAGAAAAAAGGTTCCTCTTTGACGATCTTCTTCGTATGCAGAGATAATAATAGCTGGCGTTGAGACATGCTTTTGTTGAAAGAGATTAATTCCAAACAAAAATTTTAAGGCTTCTTTAGATTCCAAACAGGACTCTATCAAAGAAAGGTTCCTCTTTGATGAACTTCTTGCTATTTCATTTATGGATAATGACGGCTGGTGCTGGGACATGCTTTTTTCGAAAGAGATTAATAAAAAAGAAACACTTATGATTTCTTTAGATTCTAAAGAAGGTAAGTATCACTAGATATATCTGACAAATCTTCTGGATACTCCATGGACAGTTTTGGAATTTTCTACTTCCTGATTCCTCTGTATAATTCTCATGCTAGCAGTAGAATTAGTTTAGACAAGGAACGTATGCAAATTAGAATTGTAAAGCATAAGAGCAAAAAGAATGCATGCTAAACATATTTGATGTCTTATGTGTTGGGCTCCTTGTAAAAATGTAGTGCGTAAAAACAAAAACAATGAATACTTAATATATTTGATGTCTCATACTTTGAACTGCTTGAAGATCATCTGTTTTGGGACACGGAACGGCTTCACAATTCCATGATTAACAAGGTCAAAGTAATGCTCCTTCCCAATTTGGTTTTGGAAGTCCTCCTCCCTTGCCAACTGCTCATGGAAAAAACATGAAAAAATTTTCAGCAAGAAAATATTTGCACAAATTGAAATTCTTGTATTACCCTAACAGTAGTATAAAGATGTGCCTCGGCTTTTTCTTTCTTTTTCTTTTCCTTGTCATCCTGTTCTTGCTTCAACCTCACCTATAATGGGGAAGTGCAGAAAAATTAATATACCTCCCAAAAACTCAGACAATCTGCGGAAAGATCACACAAACCCGTAAGTGCTCGGCAATATCTTTTTCATCTACATTGCATATCACTCTATCCTTATCACATTCACGAACGTATACAAGCATGTACGCATTTGAATATTTCGTGAATTTGAAAGGAGCATTGTTGAGTGCAGGATTAATCTGTGGTAACTGAATCAAGACACATAACACGGTAATTACGACATGTATTAAATACTTTAAGCAAAGGCATGTTCATACCTCTTCATCCCCTCCATATTGTTCCTCCAGTGCCTTTTTGGTATCTTCTTTTGTTACACGCTCATCATCAAACTTAAACCTGGCAAAAGAGTGTCATCAGAATTTAAAGCTCCTGAACTGTACGTAACTTATAGACTTGCAGACTGTCACATAGAAGGACATTCAAGAGCAATCAATAGCAATCTTTGGATAAAGTACTTGCAAAGACAATGATAATCTTTCTTGAATCACTCGGCTTGACTTAAATGTCATGAGTAAGAATCTGTTAGGCCTTGCTAAAACGTTCATCCAATATGATGTGCGATGAAAGCCACACCCGTATGTTCGAAACAAGAGACCTCACCCATATTATGCTAAAACTTTTGTTCTTACTCGTGGTATGTTAGATATGTTCCTCTATTTGTTACACAGACAGCGCTATGTTTCAAAAACATAACTAACATTCATCTTCATCCCGATGATATATAAGAGTGAGGACAGTACAAACGAGGTGCAAAGCATAAGACACAAAGCTAAGATGCTCAAGACATCAGGAAAACAATGCATCTTTGGCGTGGGACAAAGTGGCTTCTGAGATGTACAAAGCAAAACAAAGCAACAAAACCCCCCTAAATGAATGCATTTAACTTATTTAACATCTGAGAGTACAATTGATCAGAGAGAGTACAATTGATCAAACAAATAGCATCATCAGAACTAAAAAGCTCCTGAACTGTACGTAACTTATAGATTTGCAAACTGCCACATAAAAGGACATTCAACAGCGATCGATAGCCATCTTTGGATAAAGTACTTGCAAAGACCCATGATAATGTTTCTTGAATCACTCGGCTTAAATGTCATGAGTAAGAATCTGTTAGACCTTGCTAAAACGTTCATCCAATATGATGTGCGATGAAAGCCACACCCATATGTTCGAAACAAGAAACCTGACCCATGGTATGCTAAAACTTTTGTTCTTACTCGTGGTATGCTAGATAGTTTGGCTCTATTTTTTTTCTATAGATTGCTAACACAGACAGCACTATGTTTCAAAACGCATAACTAACGTTCATCACGATGATATATAAGAGTCAGGACCAGCACAGATGAGGTTCAAAGCATAAGACACAAAGCTAAGATGCTCAAGACATCAGGAAAGACAATGCATCTTTGACGTGGGACAAAGTGGCTTCTGAGATGTACAAAGCATAACAAAGTAACAAAAAACTCCCTAAATGAATGCATTTATCTTATTTAAAATCTGAGAGTACCATTGATCAGAAAGAGTAGGCCTGATAAACGCATAATAATGCCCACCATGAACTCCACCACTATGAACAAGTACACTGTAAAGCACAATGTCATGAAACCTTGCTGATCTTCAAAAGCCTGCTCAGACACCTAATACTCACCTGTGCAAAGAATACAGATTGCGTATATTCCTATCTGCTTGTGGAGATAAATACTTCCCATTTTCCCTGTCAAGATCAAGTTGCAAAGGGAACTCATACCTGTCGTTTATCTGCATGAAATAAGCATGTAAAGCATTTTTACAAAAGCATAGATCTCTATCAAAAAAAATAAAGTAGATACCTTGACCATTGTATCACGAGCAAAATCATATTCGAAACGCTTCAACTGTAGTTGTAGCACAGGAGGAAAATCAATAAACAACACTCCTTTCCGGGCATCCTGTGGAACCGTATAATAACATTAGGATGTAATCTAATATATGAAGCTTACACGCACGTGCAAATTTCATGTATGTAAACTTACCTGTAACCCGTACTGCTCTGCATGATATTTGTTATCCCCCTCAAGCTTTTCCACTTCCACATACTTGTCAAATGATGCATAAACATCCTTACAACCCTTCACGTCCAATTGCAGATCTACAGCACAAAGTGCCAACACTTCCATCAGAATCATGATATCAACACATAGAAACATAGGCAGCCAGGTTCATGCACTGGTCAAAGTGAAATACTAACTGAGTGACCCTATATAGGCACATCTACTCGCTCGAGATGCATTAAAATCTGCCTCTCAAACCAACAAAAATCTATATAACAAAACATCAAATTTCCGAGGATCTGAAGAAAAGTTGATCTTGTTGTTTTCACAGAAAAGTTCCACTTCAAAGAACTTAGAATGCACACATAAAATGCTAAGGACAACAATCAGGCCTGCTGCAATGTTGTTGAAAGCTAGAAAGTTCTCAGAGACAATGACAAGATTGCAGAATCAAAAATGACTAAGAAAAACAAAAATGAATGCATATCATGTAAAACATGTCCTTTAGATCAATAAACTGGATTAAGATTTTGCCAGATGAAAACGAGCTAAAAACTCAATCATAAATACATATTGTTATCAAAAACCAGCTTACGAAATAGCTATATGCTCCGTAATGTCTGTTAATAACAGAGAATTCACATAGAATCTCCTACAAAACTGATGATGCCCATACATTATGTTTTCTGGACAGTAAGATAATGCTTCTGCCTAAAACAATGGAAAAAATAATAATGAATAATGCTACTGCAATTCTCAGTGAACTTTCTTACCATAAAATGACTCTTTATGAGTTGATTTGTAGTCAACATTGATGCATTCAATGTAGTTCATATGATGTCCTTCAAAGAGCTGCTGTATTGTACCTTCGACGAGAGTACCCTGAAGCATAAAGCTATAGTCATTTAATGCAGGCAGACTGCAAAGAACATTGCTGATGATATTAAGTGGCTTAAAAACAATACCTTCATTTTATCCTCGAGTTTCTCGCTCAATACACGGTTCAACTCCTGAACATCATGCTGCATAAAGGAGTCATAAGTGTCCCAACCAAATGACCTTGTCAAATCCTTAGTCGCAACACTGCTGTCACCATATTGGATCTTGTAGAACAGACTCTGCAAAGCAAGGGGTATGCTGTTGCAAGGAGAATCATTTTCAGTGGTGGGCATGTGGTACACAGCCTGTTGAACAGAGATGTCATTCATGCATGTACCATGAATCTAAGTACAAAAGCAAAGATTAAAAAGCAGACTACCTTTCGAAAGAAGGGTATGTGATATAATGTCTGGAGCAGTGAATTCATGTAACAGGTTGCTCCTTGATTCTTCAAACCAACAAAACCAGTTTCTTTCTTTGAATCGTAACCCCAGTTATCCATCATCTTTCGTACATTAACATCTGCTTGCACAACGAGTGTGTCGTTTAACAAATAACCCTTCGTTGGATCATATGCTTCATGCAAGGGCATAAAAGATGTAAATCCCCAATCGCTCTCTCTTGCATTGAACTGGTGACATGTATCTGTAAAATATTCACAGTGAATACACATGTACAAAATCCAAAAAGAATATAATAATTTCTAGAAGGTGAAATAAGACATTGACTACGATCTGTTTCTATGATGGCCACTGTTGATTCATCAATGCACGATTTTCCAGTTGCAGGTGCTTTTGCATTATACCTAAAACCTTGAAACTCGATATTTGATAAAGAGATCAATCCTGCCACTGCTTTCTGTTGGGTCATCGACGTCGCAGGAACTGATTATTTGTTTTTTGTGCTGTATATCATGGTTCAAAAGCATGACTAATTTTGGTTCATATAATGTGGCATGCTACCATTTAAATCAGAGACCAATCACATGACAGTCTAGCTTCCCCAATATCGTTAGCCCACTCTGTAGATGTTAAATTTCCAATTATGCATGGTATGATCAACTACTGGCAACTTCATAAGCAAACACAGCAACAGTTGGATGGTCATTATTGGTATCTGAATGTAGGTATATCTTATAATTTACAATAATCAATTTAATAAGCACTTTATCTGGCTCCGTTAAATAAGTCTTTGAAATACCAAAATTATAACTGTAATACCTTTCTTTGCGCTGTATCTTTCATCTACTTGGTTTAAGACGGTTAAATTAAACTGTGCAAATCTCGTCCAACCATATGGAAGGGTCTGAGCATCTGCAACATCTAAGTACAGTGACAAATAGTCCACATTGTTCCCTTTTGGAAATATTAAAATGCGCCTGCAAGACAAACAATAAAATATGATGGCTTGAACTTGATTGACTAATAGAGAGCCACGGTATATTACCATTTATAACCCCCAATAATAAATACATCAGAATAACACTTTCTAAGGTTGATCCTTGAAAAATTCTCAATTCTCCAGGTGTAGCTTCCAATCAAGGGATCCTCCACTGGTTTACTATCTTGAGAAACAGTAGGCCCCGCATTTTGACCTGAATATGAAATGGGCAATGTGAGATGCAATAGTGTACGCCAAGATCTATGCAAAATACACAAGAAAGCACCTTCGGTTGCTTCTGGAGTAGAGTTTTCATTTCCTTCTGGAGGTACTGTCATTATATCCGCGTCCTTCCAATCAAAGCACAAGGTCAGCAATTAAACCAGCCACGACATAACAACGAACATAACAACATTGGAACAAAAGTTTCAGATGATCCAAGCTGTAGTCGAGGCTGAATTGCATCACATTGCATATAATCGGGCAAAAGAAATCGCAATACATGGAATTCGAAGAAAAAAAGACAAACCTAATTGGAATAAGATAGAACAAAAACCCTAATACTGACCTCAGGCGGCATAGCTACAACCGTCATGCTCCGGCGAGAAAGATTGGTGCAAGGGAGGGCAGAATTAGGAAGAAGGGGCGATTTTTGGAAGGGGTGGAGACGCTAACGCAGGCGATCACGACGTATGTGGGGTGATGATGGAATAGAAGAGCCCTGCCACACCGTAGAATGCAGCGGCATATTCCGTGGTAGAAGTGAGCTTTACACAGCAGATTTTAGAGAGAGAGTGCTGGAAAGAGAATACCTCGTTGCAATACGTGATCTCACTCGGATGCTCCACGTGTCCTCTCGCGCCCTTTCACGTGCGCATGAGTTATTTTTGACGTAATAAAAACAGATCTCCCTCTTCCTTCAATCCTTCAAGTGAGATCCACTTGTTTGTTTTCATAGGTTAATCTGTTTTCATCATAGGTTAATCTGTTGTCCTTTTCGCGTGGTTTAGTAGCTAGTTTTTTGATTAGCAAATATTTTGCCCAATTCGTTTCGTAATGCGGGAGGTTATATTGGTAGTGGTGGAGCTTATGATTTTGGTATTGTATTGTATAAAAAACCGTATTTTTTTGCCACGTTAGAGGAGCTTAAATGGTTTTGAGGTGGGTTTTCTAATTTAAGATGTTATTTTTTTTTATTTTTTTTTGGCCAATGGTCGAAAAGAATTCGAGGGCCTTTTGTGGGGAAGTTTTCTGGACAAGCCACGATCGCCTGTTCTAGATCTTCTGAAGCCTAGGAGGTCAACCAGATGGTCTGTTGCAGCGGGAGGGAGCTAGCGGGATGGAGCGTGCTGGTGAGTCGACTCACCCTTAGTCCAACTTTTTTATTTGTCTAGTCTGATTTGGTGCGGTTGAGCAAGATGCTTATGAGGAGAGAGGCCCCATTGCAAGTAAGGGTGTATAGAATGGCAGAACATAGGCTTCTGCTTCACAATTCTACTTCCAATTTTTGTAAAGATAGAGAAGGGAGGCCCGTGTTTCATTGCCTTGATGCCTAGGGGCGTGCAGCCGAGTCTAGCAAGAATGGAGTCAGTTGCAGCGCAAAGGCATAGCCTGTGACATGGGCCAGGTCTAGTGAGGTCTTTAAGGATGTTCTGGTTTATGACTTTGGGAGCATGGATGCAAGGATCCAAAGTTCAGCCCAGGGTTCTTACGGGCAAAAGGGAGCTGGAGTTGTGCAGCCGATTGTTTTTTAGTGCTGCACCGGCGCATTGGTTCCAGTTATGCTTGTCAGTGGAGGTAGAAAGGAGCGTGGTAGGAGAGAAAGGGGAAGTCGTAGAGGCAGAGGTGGGTCTGTTGGTCATTCTAGTGCTAGGGGTAGGCAAGTGAGGTTTTGTTCATCTCTCACTGAATCTGTGGTGGATGGAGCAGCAGAGGAGAAAGACCTTGTGTGAACATTAAAACCATTAGGGAGGGCTAGGAAACGGGGACGGGGAAGAAGTAGGAGAGCTCTAGGGAGCTCCGAATTTCGTAGAGGAGTATGTTGGCATAGACATCGATGGTGGAACCAGTGAAGAGGCTCTGATCTTGTTGGATGCATCCATGACTGCAATATTCGGATGCTACAGTGTTCCTCAAGCATTGTACGATAGGAGATTATGTTCCTGAGGGAAAACTAAAAGGTAGGTGTACTGGCATTGATGAGGGGCTCCTCTCTTGACCATCTACATATACAAGTTGTCATGCGATCAGATGCAAAGATCCAGCCAATCTTAATGTTAGGATTAAGAACTTCTTGGGATGGAACAATTCTGAGCCTGCAGGAGTGATGATTCTTTGCAAAGCTCTGAGAGGAAGTAAGTTGCACTGCTTCAAAGGCATTGTGGGATATTGTTTAAAAGACATTGGAAGTTGCAATTTAAGGCTCACCTCCAAAACGTATCTGCGGAGCAGATCAACATTGGTAAAGAGCTCTATGCATTATACTGTGCTGGCAAGGCGAAACACTTGATTATACTTGAGAATTGAAATATGATGGCAAAAGCCTTGCACCGTGTATCATATTATGCAGGCAGATTCAGAACCGCATCTCTTCTTCATATTATAAAATGTATGATGCAAATAGGTAAATTTAAATTTGCAAGCTCTTGGTTCTTGCCCAATAACTCTGCTTCGTTGGAGAGAGTGTAAGCAGCCTAGCAAAGAGAGATCAGGCTTGTATAGCTGGAATTGCAGGAGCTGGAGTGCAGGGTTTTGGGAGTACATCAGTAGACGTATGAATTGGGAGAAAAAGGGCAGTCGAGCCTGCAGAAATGGTATAAGCGCAAGTTGTTCAGGAAGGACGAGCAGATCAAGATCGCAGACGGTGGAATCCTTCAGGAGAATTGTTGGAGGTGAATCAGATTGCTCGTTGTAGTATCATAGGAGCGGAATCGGATTATTAGGAAGAGGCTGACAATCGGCATCGGCTGGGTTAAATCCCTGAGTACACAAGATGGAGGTAATTGGCGGAGCCACAGTAGTGTGGATTATTGAATCTAACGGTGGTATCCGAGCCAGCCTTCACACGATTAGGTGTTTTACCTTTTGCTGTGTTGAAGTCATGGTGGATTGGATAGTGAGAGGGATACATCGGGTAAACTTTTGGAAAAATTTTGTTGGCATTGGTTATATGGTTGGAGCTTGCAAAGCGAAAAAAAGCAAATGTGTTAACCATAGATCGGGG
>JAANSK020107794.1:0-26631 GCA_011763485.2 Isoetes engelmannii | reverse complement strand
GTATATAGGTGATAGGTATGATAGGTATAGGTGATAAGTATGATATGTATAGGTGATAGGTGTATAGGTGTATAAGTGTATAAGTATGATAAGTGTATAAGTGATAGGTATAATAGATATAGGTGATAGGTATAATAAACATAGGTATGATAAGTATAGGTATAGGTATGGTAGGTATAATAGGTATGATTGGTATAGATATAGATATGATAGATACGATAGGTATGATAGGTATAGGTATGATTGATATAGGTATAGGTATGATAGATACGATAGATATAGGTATGATAGGTATATAGGTGTATAGGTACCATAGGTCTATAGCTAATAGATATAGGTATGATAGGTGTAGGTGTACAGGTATGATAGGTGTATAAGTCACAGGTATGATAGGGGTATAGGTATGGATGCCACGTGGAAATTATAGGTATTCATAGATGGGCATGCATTTCTCCAAACCGAGGCGAGGCCTCGGCCGGAGGCCGAGCCGAGGAGTTGGTCCAAAATAGAAGAGAGCAACCACCCTAACATGTAGGTGTTGCATGAAAATTATAGATACGCATGGACGGGTATGCATTTGTCCAAACCGAGGCGACGGGGCAAGCCGAGGACTGTAAAAGAAAAGGGGCCGCCATTGAAATAAAATTATCTTCGCAGCTTAAAAAACACGCTTAAAATACATAAGCGACGTATTAGGCTCGCGCCTTCATGGAATCCAACCCCGAAAAGGGGGACAATATTTCGCCTGTTCTTCTGAATCTAGTAAAGAGTATTTCAACCTTCTTTTTTGTTTTGGGGGGGGGGGGGTTTGTATCAATAGTGCATCAATTAAGAATCGTATATTTTTCATTCAAATGCCTAGCTTACTAATGTTCCCAACGGACAATTCTCGTCCATTTTTTAAAGCGTATTCCATATACTTTTTTTTGAAAAAAAATGGGTGCAAAGAGCCCACGAAATCTCCACAAGAAATCGACCATTCAAATACCCTAACGGTGGTACAAGATTGAATGATTGAGATCGAACACATTTTTTCTACCCACTTTATTCAATCGTTGAGATTAAGATACAAAAATACAAAAAGCATTGGGCCACTATTGGAAAAAATTAATCCATTTTACCATGATCCACTATTGGACCATGGTCCACTATTGGTGAGCCTTCTCTATTTAGAGCATATAAACGGGACAACTTAATAATGTACAGAACAGTACATTGTACAAATGATACTATTTGATCATCGCAGATCATCATCAAGTGCGTTTTTTGTTCTCCTATAACTACGACCAGATTGGCCCTTGTGATATGTCTTTGTTCTAGACTCGTTCTCATTTCCAAAATCCGAATGGTATGGCGATGGAGGAGGTAGACCTACTTTCACTGAGTCGTCTGAAATGCTCGATCCGGCAGATACTCTTCGCTGGTGGCGGGAGGTAGTTTTGCTTGCTAGGAACACCCCTGCTGAAGAATTTGCCAGAACGGACCCACCATTCCGAGAATTAAAATCAGAAAATGATTGTTCGTCGATAAAACAGATACTATTCAGCCTTGTCCGTTTGACCTCAAATGCCAAATGCTCAAGATTTATCTGCCTCGATACTATCTGCAGAATGACAAATATCTAAGCACAAGTGCACAGAGAAAAGCTAGATAAAATCAATCAATGGGCAGGAAAATACATATGCACCTACAGACACTTGCTGCCATTGAGACAGTAAGTTCCAACTATTCAATTTCTGGTACTCTGTCGAACCTAGGGATGTTAGACTGGTGTTTGCAAATGAGGGCTTCGTTTTATATGCCTTTAGTCTACTGACTTCGCATCCCAAGTTTGGTGATTTAGTAAATTGGAACCTACTGACAGGATACGCATAGATGAACGAGATGAGGACCCTAGGAACTTGGTGAGGAACTTTGGGCTGTCAATTTGCAGGAGCTTGATCCAAGCGCACTAGGAAGTGTTCAAAAGATAGATGTGCTTATTGGCAAGTGAGGGGGATTTGGAAGGCCGCTAAATGCTTTGCTGATGCGTGCATCAGGTACTCTAATATAGAGCTTCAGCCCAAGTCTACATAGAGAGTCCTTTGGCATTAGCACGAGGCAGTCCAGAATAACCAAGGTAGATGGATTTATATTTTACTATAAAAAAGGAGAAAAGGTAGACGTTGCTAAATAGTTGGGATTTATAACAACAGTGGCCAAGGAGTAACCATAGAGCATGAGAAGGCTGTGGGAGGGGTCTGATGGGCGCCAGGTACACACGCATAAGGGAAGAAAGAAGGAAACATTTAATAGTTGGCAGTAGCAGTTGGAATTCTCTGTTCATGTGCCTAGGCTATAGGTATCTGCAGCCTTCACGCACAATCACAGAAGATGAAATAAAAAAGGTGTTGTTTCCTGACCAGACAGAATTAGAGGAGGAGATCGAGGACATGTTCCCAGCAGCTGGAAAAGCAAGACTTGCTTACCTTTAATATGCATGCAATGTTCTGAAACCCAACAAAATGTTTCACATTTACTAACAATAAACTATGGGCAGTTTCTAATCAGGCTCTATAAGGGCTTTGTACATCGGATAAAGCTGGAAAACATTTCGCATTTCTGGTCATAATAGTTCATGAGCTGCTTCCAAATTGTTGGACCGCACTGATATCTTCCACTTATGATGTAGTAGGCAGAGGAGGAAAAAATAAAGAGAAATCAGCAAATATTAGTTCTAGTGGTTTCTTAACTTTAACTACAGACTCTTGCAAAAATCATTCCCTTTGTTCAGTTCTCCATATCATGGAGCACTAAAATCTATGCAAGTAAAAATGAGCACAGTAAAATACGCAAGAAAAGACAGGCAGGAAAGAGCATATGTGAAATATTTGAAACCCTAACCCTATTAAGCCCATACCTCTACATCGTCTGCTGTCATATGTCCATTATATCTGTCGTCAAAGCCATCCTCACTTCCTCGGGTTGGCCGGCGATTATGACCCATGTTCTCTATCGAATCTCCTAGCGACGCAAGCACTTTTTCCAACAGAATTTCTTTTACAGATTTGTTAGCTTCCTGGACGCCAAGTGTGGAATATACTTGAAGAACAGTATTCAAGTATTCCAACTACAAAAATGAACAGGCTTAGTTAAGTCCTCTGTATAAACTAATAACGGGATAAATAACAGAAGTAGACATTTTAGGTTGAACACCCACCTCAAGCATGAGTTGACAGTATCCATTAATATCCAAAGCATTTGTCTTGTGCTCAGTTAGGATTTTGAGTAACGCAACCATCAACCCTTCAGTCAAAACGCTGAGAACCTTCTGCAAGAATGGCTTGGCCCCTGCATACACCTTCAAAACAGGAAAGTATATATTCAGTGCAAGTGAAACTGCAATGAAGAAGCATAAAAGAGACATACTAAAGGACATCCAGAGTAAAAAAATACCTCTGCATGAACTTTCACCATTGGATACATCAACTCGATGACAGCATCGCGGACGCCCTGCAAGCAGCACAAAAGCATGTTTATCTGCACATTTCAGGGGCTTTGAAGCAGTTCCAGAAGTGAATTTTTGAATGGCACTCTTTAAATCCTTCAAATGCTTGCTTGCTTGGTGAAGCAACAATATGCAGCATCTGCTCAATGGTTGGTCTGGACACTTATGCCAATGTGTTCTTCACGGCTCTTAGTGTAGAAGACCACAAGAGAATACCATTATAAAAATGTGCACATAATGTACTCAAGTCCCTGTCTTTCATTACTCCCTTGTTCCTTTCTTGCTTGCTATACTAAAGCTCTATTTGAAGTAAGGCAAAGGGCAATCACCAGTTTGAAGCAAAAGTGCATAACTTCAATTTTATTCCCAAAACCAGGCTGCCTAACTCCATCTGGCATCCCTTAGATAATCAAAGCGGGACGGAAAAGATCCAAGTAGGAACTACACCTGGACAATGAATGGTTGACAGCTCTAAATGGACTTAAGAGCAGCCTCGAATTCTCAGACCATCATCCTTTAAAGGCGCCAATCAAGCAATGCAACAGAAAACCTTCAGACCTTAACATGCTCATTACGTCCTTAAAGATGTTCGTTCTCATAGGGATGGAGCCTAATTATTCGTTAAGCCCAGTATAGATACGAGACCAGATAGTATTTCAATAGTTCTCCAACATATTATCTCAGGGGATATCTATTGCTCAGAATCAAGATGGAAGTTAAAAAAATAAGTAAACTTCAGCTTACCTTTACTGGAGGAGCAGAACCCCACAAGGTGGGATCGTCCAAAATATAGGCAGTAGCAGCAGTTTCTATGACCACCGCCTAGATGTGCAAATAAAAACAGACATTTTAAAACAGATGAGCTAGATCCCAATGCTAGAACCATAGGCAGAATCACCTGACCACACCTTTAAATTATTATATTGGTTGAGTGTTGTCAATTCCAAGGCTGATAAGTTACTCTCGACCTCTTTTGCCGTCGGAGAAGCAGACTCTTCCCTATGAGCATTTAAAGAGTTAGTAACCCTAGCCATAGTATACAACTTTACCAGAATGCGTGTTGTTTTCTGTAAGAGTGCAAGTACAGTAGCAAAACAGTTATCACGTTAATGAGGACAGTAATATATCAGAAGATAAAATTTTCACAGTATTTTCCACAAAATGACAGCTCAGAACTGAATTTCATTCCACTAGGCAGGGAACATCTTAACATAAGCTACCTATAACAACTAGCAAGGTATTAATAGCTCCAATATGGCATATTTACTTCTCCGCACATACATTTTATACTCCACCTTAGTTGGCTTGTCAAATCAACTAGTTTGATCGTGGTTGCAGATTTGAGGAGTTCCTCAGCAAACAGGCTTAGCTGGACCTCAAAGAAGCAATCTACAGGATCAGAAAATTTATTTTGTTCGCTGAAGTGCAGGAAAACCTCTGGCTTTTTCAATACAAATAGACTAGCTTGATGATATTCTGGTTCTACGCTTGTCGAATTCAAGAGCAGATTGACAGGACCAAATTTCACTATCTGAGCTAAAATTCAATTGAGTCATTAGCTTAATGGAAAGTTTGAACATTACGACGAAGTTAACCAATATAACAATATATATTGCAGTATTCAACATTATGATCCGTCAAAATACACATTTTCCATCGGCTTAGCTAGTCTCAGTAAGAAGGGTGTTTCTCAACTTCTTGGTAATCCTTCATACCCCACACTTGGTCAATCCCCTTTGGGTCTTTCTTGCATCATCAATAAGAATTTACATACCACAGCCTAACTATGCAAAATAAGTTATCTAACAAGTGTGGAACATACCCATAGCTCAGTACATGCTCATATTTAGACAACAACTCGGGAAGAAGAACGTCTTTTATGTAACCAGCATTACTGAGGATCATCAAAAGCTTCTGATGGGGATTTGAAACTTCCAAACCCATTTGCAGGCCAACAAATTCACCGGCTCTGAAGTAATTTCTATCATTATCAGATCTACCACTTCCATCTTGCAAGTCAGCCTGTGAAATCTCATTCACTAACTTCTCCATATATTCTGCATTTATAATAGTAAAAATATCACGTAAAGAAGAATCAACATCTATTATGCATTTTAGACCTAGGACAGAAAAGGAGGAGGAAAGAAAGATTTATTGACGTATATACACGAAAGATCCAAAGGATTTACGAAACCAAGAAAATGCAAAATATGGATCTACAAGGAGGGTAAAAGCCTCCAAGACACTAATGATGTTTTATACCACAACAACTAATCAGAAATCAATGACAGACTAAATAGATACATCAAAACTTCACTATCTAGGAGCATCCCCCTAGGTTGAAATTGCTAGGTAAATCTAGCAAGTAATTAAAAGAAACAAAGTAAACTTATCATAGAATCTACGTCATGACTGGTTCATCTAATCGCCTTTAGGGACTGAAAAAAATGCTGAGATGCTTGTATTCCCTTAGTAGCCTTTCTTCTTTTGAAAGAATTCAAATGGAGCAATTTAGCATCTTTTTCAGCCTTTTTGGCCATTGTGTGACCTCAACCAACAATTCTGATTTCCTTTTCCTACTACTGTTTAATGATGTCGAATCCTTTGCTGATTCATGTCTGAATTAGCTGATTCACTCTCGTTTTGTTTGACCATCCCAAGTTTGGTGATCTCATGCATATATAAAGCACGACATTTCTGGTCTGAAAAGTTCGTAGTCATAGGCTGCCTCGAAGCGATCGGGTCCCTAAAAAAACAGTGGTCCCTAATAATGTCCAATCATTATAAGGCGGTAGTTGTTTGGATTCATTGGATCTCCGGCCTTAAAAATTAGCTTGACGATATTAATGGTCCATGCTTTTGGAAAGCCCGAGCATATAATCTCATTGAATAAATCTGCCACAATAGGCGCAAGGGTATCCCATGGATCAGAAATTCAGCCTGCAGTTCCTCACAATCCTTTGCTTTCACCGTGTTAGTGCTCTATGACTATGAAGGAATAGAGAAAGACAACCAGCGTGAAGCGCTAAGATCCTAGTGAAGAACTGAAACTAGTGAAGCGTGACTATGGCATATGTAATGGTGCCATGTCAGCAACAAGTGGATGACTGAGCATGCACAGTCATCATACTCTAACATCCCCCCTGATGACGTGCACAGACAAATAAATGCACAGACATCTAACTAGCAGAGAGGATGGAACATCCCCCCTGAGATCAAGCAGTGCTCATAAAATAGAGCAAACTTAACCACAATAAAAGCCATGGCTGCCAAAAGTTTCGAGTCTTGAACCATGTCTTTCTGCCTCTATACCATTTTCTTTTCTTGCCAAAATAAGAGTCATTCATAACCAGATTCTGTCTGATGTAGAAGGACCATTCTGTCTGATAGCTATCAAAAGAAAACTTGCTGATATTATGCTGAAATTCAGAAAACTGCCCTGCTGAATGTAACTCCATTATTTCATGAGAATCCTCTGCAGCTAGTAAATTTTCTCCATGCATGGATAAATCTGAATCTTCAACAACAATTAATACTTGATTTCTCAAATGCAAGCACCTGTAACTTACCTTTAGCTGCTTGGTTAATCCTCCAATCTCAGGGTAAGAAATGTACCCCAAACAATGATCCAAGTTAGGATGATCCTCCAACTTCGCACCATGTGTGCAACTAAATGGAACATTTAAACAGATGTGAAGAGGTAGGTCTAGCTGCTGCTGCTGAATATGAACCTGAGACATAATAGTATCAAAAACAGAAGTCTTCTCATCAACATTCAGTCAAGGAAGGTCAATAAGCAACTCTTCTTCCATACTATCAGTGTCATGAAGCCCTGCAGGTTGATCTGCATCATCCATAAGAAGCTGAATGAGAACTGGTCGATTATCTTCACAAAACTGTGAAGGTACAACTAGATGTGACAGATCAAGCTTAGGCTCCACAAAATCATCATCCCTCTCTTGTAATATGACCAGGTCCAGTTCTGCCTTTGCTAGAATATCATTCCAAAGCTCCTTCAAAACACCAGAAGTATCATTGGACACTTGAATGACCTCTGAACCCAATGAAAAATACTCCAAAGTCTGATACAGATTATTGTGAGGACCTTCACAAGATCGTAAATCTGGAATAGGATGAAGAGTACCTTGCTCACACGACGTCAACATGCTCGTGTGACTAGCAGTAATAAGATCTGATTGGTCCAACACTTGGGCATTTCCCATACATGCAGCCTCTTCCAAAAAATTCTCGAAACAATTAGAATCAGAAGGAGAATCACGAATCTCAGGAACAGGAAGCATAAAATGAGATATCTCAGAACTAACAACCAAAGCAGGTTCCTGCTTCTTTTCCTTTTTCTTTTTCTTTTTCTTCTTCTTTGTATTTTGCTTCTTCTTCCTCTGTTCATCATGAATCACAGGAACTGGCAAGGTTATAATGTCATCCAAGACTTCACAATTTAACAAGTGGATGACTCAGCATGCACAGTCATCATACTCTAACACACCGTGTTCATTTTGCTTATAGCGTCCCAGATAAGGGAAGTAGGGAAAAGAGAAGTCTGCAACCCAATGTCTAACAATCTGCTTTTCCCACAGCTAGAAGTGAACGAGCATGTGTGGTCCATACCTTTGGGTCTTTAAGAGGCAAGTCAGATTTCTTAGCAAGAAGCTTCTGCCAAAAATTAGCAGATTTATTACTGTACATCAAGTTGAGCATATCTTCCCTCACTTGTTTTATGTATGCTATCTTTTTCATGTGGATCAACTTTTTATAGGCTTTCTTAGTCGCAAGAGCTGTAGAAGAGCAAAGCTTGTGGGGAAAAGTGTTTAGGCAGGCTTGGTGTATAGAGAAGAAAGATGAGAAAGCAAAGTGTATAGAAAGTGTGTAGAGAAGAAAAGCTTGTGTAGAAGAGTGTATAGAGAAGAAAGATAAGGAAAAGAAGTAAAGAAAGAAAGATTAAATAAAATCTGCAGAAGAAAAAAACCAGATATACACGGCATTATATGCCTAGCTAAAAACATCTATTCAGAATCTAACATAACTTTCCTAGAAAGATTTTCCAAAATTACCCCTAATATTTGTATTTAGCCCAATTTCCAAATCTTTTCGTAGGAAAGGACTGCTTTATTTTTGTGTTTTTGATCATTTATTCTCTCCAAAGGCGCGCTGATGTAGCTCTCTCTCAAGATTTCCTTCTCTATAGTGAGGATTATATCATTTCCCTGTTGTGATACTTCTTTCTTCAAGGACACTCCTTTGCTATTTAGCAAGTTCAGGAACAAATAACCCTGCATTTCTATTCATAAAAGTTCATAGCTGCGGCAGAGTTGTTGCATCTCTAAAGAGGCAATGATACCTTCCTGTTATGATGTAGGCAAGGCAGTTAGTTGCATGAGGAAACGCGAGGATCATCCAAATTCGAAGGGTCTGCTTGTAGGCAAGGCAGTTAGTTGCATGAGGGTCTGGTTTCAACAATCAATCCCTAGATGCATCTGGGAACCTACGACATTATACTAGTTACATGTTAACTAACAGGATAGCTACTGAGACCATGGCAATTCTGGTCATAATACCTCATGAGCTCCTACAAAGACGTTAGATCTCTAAGGAGACAATAGTATGTTCTTTTTCTGATATAGTAGCCCATCTATGATTCTAAAACATGTCAGCCAAATCCATCCAAATTTTCTTCTACCTGACAGATGCTTGGCCCCACTACGCATGTAATGGTAAATAAGTCAAAAGCAAGCCTAGCTATACTGTTGTTACAAATTGAAACTACAATATAGATTACACTGAAATAAAAATGGAAAACCTAAGAAGTGGGCTTACCAGCAAGATCAAGGAAGCAATGAAAGAAGGTATTTCTCAAAGAGGCTTCAATTTCAAATGCCTGAGCATTAATCTCAGCATTAATGGATGCAATATTGTGTATCCTTTCAACCATCCTGAAACAAACAGGAATAGCATGAAATAATCCCAATTTCCTAGCTTTACCAACAATAACCACGTGCACAACATTAACATAAAGAACGTCATTCCCCATGTTTTCACAAATCCATCACGACATGGAGGAACACACTTACTCCATTATATGTTCTATAGACGCCACTAGCATATTCTGGAACTTTAGAGGAAGAGAAGAAATGGCAAATGGTGAGCCATTTTGCTCCACAGCTGGTACAGGTACCCAGTCCTCCTCACGGACTAGGTCTAAAGTAGATGCATGCATAAAGTCGCACAACTTCGAAATAAACAGCCTAGTGACACCGGCATGCAGAGCGAAGAGAGCTTCAACTGCCAAATACCTGCATAGTTTAGTTATTCTTGCTGCATGTTAACAAGAAACATGCCATAATGTTAACCAAGAAACAAACACTCAGATAATACTATCTCTGCAAACGAATATCCCTGCAAACATATCCTCAACTGCTCAAAGGCCAGCTAGGTCCGGGAGAAGTCCATAATTGTCATTACTACAGACAGAATGTTATTCTTAGAAGGCGAAGCTATCTATCTATTCAAAAGGATGGTACGCATCGGCAATGACATGGTTAGAGTTATAGGGTATTAAAGTTTGACAATTTGCTACTCAACCGGAAGCATTCTGCTATTTAATCGGAAGAGCGAAAATGTGAGGAAAAGGCTGCCCGCTTTATCTTCTAGATTTTTAAGGAACATCAACACCATGTTGTCTAGGCTTGGATCGATGAGCCGTGAGGAGTGTATTGCTAGCTAGTACCAGGTATGTGTGATTCTTGCTGCCTAGATATTCAAATTCTTTCATGATGAATGTCTGATCAGGCTAGAGAAGGGTCAAGAGCCCTACGATGGGAACCACTGCCTAAGGTCCAAAGAGAGAATTCCATCCAACAGGACTGGATCAGCGGACGTCCATCCCACCTCAATTCATCATCCTAAACACTATACAAAAGGCTTTTCTGTACCAGTCTCTCCTCTTACCTATGCAGCAGTGATCTCAGCCTATTAAGAGACTTGTGAGGGCCAAATTTCCATTGTTTGTAAAGGGAGCAAGAAGCCAGAGGTCATCTGGGAAGTGCTCAATTTGCTGCGCTGAGGCGAAGGTTATCCAAGAGATGTAGCCAAGGACCGGACACAAATAGAGAGGCTTCAAAAATATTTCTTGTTAGAAATGATTATTTTAATTTAACTTAATTTATATCTAATGCTCACTTGGGCCTCGAGACGCCATGGAGCACATGAACATCTGTTTTTCGCAGCTAGACGCAACATTCCAACTTCTGGCCTGCCTATTCTACAGAAAATGCACCAGTTTGGTATCTTGCAGCAAGGTCAATGCAGACATCCACGGCTTGCTTTTAAATATTAGAAGGATTGGCTGAGAAGATGAAAGGGTGCTGGTTTGCAAAGACGTCTTCTTGTTAAGATGTCTTCAAGTGTTGGTTTCTTTCCTATTAACCCTCCCCTGGCCACGACTTGGAAGAAATATTTAGATCTTGTCGGATCAAATGGTTCATGCCTTTTTAGAGTCTCTTTTTAGTGCATCAACACTATGGCGGACAACTCTTGCAAACCAAATCCCATTGAGACAGCCCTCCAATTCATGGCTGAAGGAGAATTACAAGGAGCAAGCCAACACTTAGCATTATATCTCAGGTGGAAAGGGATTATACAGTTGTAAAATTAGGCCCACCTGCCCCATCAACAGCCGGGCCTTCTATATGGGTGTCTACAGTGTAACTAATACAAATAATGTACTCCAGGCTGAGCTTCATCTCTTTTTGTTGAGCATCAGGCATCTAATCTCACCGCCATATGGTTGAGGTGGTAGGCAGAGATGTGGAGTTGAATCTTTGTGTATCATATGGAAATAATCATAAATCTGATGCCCTTTTGGTTCAAAGGGCCAGCCTAACGTCTTCTAAACTTTGTAGCCTCCTTTACACTCTGTAGCCTCCTTTATTTTTTATCTAAATCTTTCTTGATGCTCAATTGCTTTCCTCCCAAAAAGATTGTCACACTGCCAAAGGTATTGCATTTATTAAAATTAATGGCGATGCGATTAGATAATCCAGAGCACGTTTCTGATGCTGCCCAAAGTCCATTTCTTACCCAAAGCTAACAAAATTAAACTAATCAACCAGCATCATTTCAAGAAGTAAAGAATTTGGGCAGTTTGGTTGTTGCGGGATATAGTGCTGTCATTTGTAGAGTATTTATTGCATTCAATCTATCAATGCTGATGGATGCTTGTTTGTTGTGTAACTGTTTCCTATCAGAGGGATTTCAAACTTCATCTTCATCTTGGATGTGCAGACGTACTTTTGCATTTGTATGTCAGCGAGAACTTTTCTGGAGTCTTTTGCTGTTGTTGCTGGATTCTTGGTGTTTCTCGAAGTTCCTAAAAGTTTTCCCCTCCAGTTTTTGCTTCAAGTTCCCTCAGCTTCTGTAAGCTATGTTCGGATATGGCTTGGTCCTTGTGGCCTCTATATTCTTCTGGCACTCCTTTGCCTGGCTTTTATCATCTGACATTGGCCACACGAAAATTGAATTGGGTTCTTCCCAATGTTCTTGATGATTCGGCACTGCCATAGCTATTGTGATGAGTTTTTAGCCACAAGCTTCCTTACCTGTTCAACAATATATCTGCAGCTATGACTTGATCGGGTTTTCCTGAGCTCCGCAGGCTGCCTTGCATCATCAGGTCCAAAAGATACAAAAATAAAGCAGCTCCAGAACACTGATTAGAAACGGTTTGATAATAAATTAAACAAATAACCCATCAGAACTCGATTTCCACTTTTTGATCGTACAACGTTAGATAGGCACTTTGTCTTGTTTCCTTGTTCAGCAGTTCTCACTTTCCTTTGTATTCTCCATCCTCCAAATCGGGCAAATTATTCAGCAAATCATTCATCTTCTATCGAAGCCTCAGGGTCTGAGGATCTTTACATGTCTATCTTCATAGTTGGAGAGGGAGCAAATTGTTAGCCTTGACACTGGTACATTCACCATTTCTCTAAGCCCAAGCTTTCTGCTGCAACCAAGTTTCAGGCAGAGGGTGAGATCGATACACTCACCCTACAATCTTTTATTGGTCTGGGTAGCTTGCATGTATCTCTTATGAACAAAAGGTCCAAGGATCGGACACATTTCTAAACAAGGGTTATGCGCTTTCTTTCAGTCCCTGAGGTAAGGATACCTTGGCATTCTTATCAACATATGGAAGCTTCTTGCAGCTGGTTCTGAAGTTCTCCTTTGATTTGCTTCATACTCCAACAAATGGTGTCTTTCAAATTGCTGGTGGATAATGCGATATTTCTAAAGAAGGGTTATGCACTTAGTTTTGGTTCCTGAGGTAAGGATACATTCGCATTCTTAGCAACATATGGAAGCTTCTTGCAGCTGGTTCTGAAGGTCTTCTTTGATTTGTTTCATACTCCAAAAAAAGGTGTATTCCATATTGCTGGTAGATATTGCCAATTTCATCAATCTGCCTTTCTCCAATGCCCAAGTTAAGCTTGTTAGTTGTTTGTCCAGAAGATCCAGCCAAGGATTTTCCATGTTCCTCATCCAAGCCAATTCTCCTGCTGAGATTTCGACATGGAAATTTGGTAGATGCAAAATCGGACTTTGTGAAGTTATTCCTGCCATTCCTGTGTGTCTCGAGAAGAATTGTTAACGTACACAGACCAGGGTGGCTCAACAGATGGCCGACAAGGTTAACATATGGCAATAATTATATTGATAATATAAGTGGCCAAGATGGATTTAACACATGGTCAATCAAGGTCAAAGCAGTCGCCATCATCTGGGGCTCATTTCTGGTGCAACGGTCAATGCCAAAAAGATTGGAAGTCTACAATTTGAGCGTTTACAAGAAAATAGAGAATATGCCACATGCTTCCAGAAAAGCTTCTAAGACTTTGTGCTATGTCTATCTTTTTTATATGCACTTTGTTCATGATAGTCACAACCGCATGCATGACAAAAAATACCACCAAATTATAATGAAGCAAAAGAGATGTCTACCAGCAGTGAGAGGTACGCAGTCCTTTTCTTCAAGTACAATGCAGACTTTAAAGATCTCACCCAAAGCCTCCCTCATATACGGACGTGTTGCACTGGCATCCGCAAGTCCTAAACTGGCAGTTTGGACCTGCTTGAAGACGATATATTAGCATAATAAACTAACCTTTAATGTGCTACGTTTTATATAACCTGCAATTTACATCGACCACCTATTTTGGTGTATAAATGTTACTGTTCAACATTGTCTGTTTTGCTAACTAATAGGAATCTATTTTGATGGAGCATGGCAGGGTAATTTCGACATAAGTTGGACAAGAAAAGACAGCAATCCCCTTGTTCCTTCCTTTCTTTCAACCCTGGATTACAATCCTTGGCTCTGCCTCAAGTGGAAAGAAAAAGCTCAGACATCACTTAATTATATTCCAAAGTTCCTGGAAAATTGAGGTCCCAAACGTTTACAAAGGGCATTCCCCCAATATACAGACGAAGTTGAATTTGAGCAGCAGCAAATTGGCAGCTTCGCTTGATTTGTAGATAATTAAGCAATGGCCAAACAATGGCGTCTATGACAAGTATGATTTTATCTACTGTAAGTGCAACCTACGTTATAGATACCACCATTCTGCTGAATACCATGGTGCTGAATACCGTGGTATTCAGCAATCTTTCTTTATGCTTAAATGAGAAGAAAAATTTTGCTACTAATCTGGCCATAATTTGCAAGCTCAATGCATTCCTGTTTGAAACCAGCTGCTAAGTCTCCTTAGTGCCAGTTAAGTTCAAAGCGTGTGGCATGGTAGGAGTTGGTCAACGCTGTTTGAGCCCTTACAAACTGCTTTATCATAAATATGGATAATAACCAATATAGAGAGGAATTATTATGACCCAGTATGCTCAATCTCGAGGCCTTGGCATGTTTGGTAAATGTACGTCAGAAAAATTGTTCTTAGCATGCTTGTGCACATATAATTATCCAAATCAGGAGCACTGAAGGACGACAAATTATGAACTTACTTTCGAATCATATAGCAATATGATCCCGTGAACCATTGCAATGACTTCGTCCAAAGAGTGTGCAGTATATGTCAAATCTTCAGCTTGATTCTGAGCATAATAATCTTGATTCTCTTTTCCTCTAATGCCAAATGCATCTGTTGCTGATCCTCGAGAAGCCTAATAATCCAAAACAAGTCAAAGATATATACCACCGATTATGCTTTTCCAAATAACTCACTTACTGTTGCAAACTTCCCCTCAAACACAGAGAGTGCTAGCCGCCAGAAATTTGGGACATATCGCACAATAACAGTTGACAATCTGCGTATCAGCCTTCCCAAAAGAGCATCTGATTCATCACCAGACAATTCCCTCACATAAGCCTCCCCATACTCCTTGTCTTGATCTCCCATGAGGATAGATAGGTCGACAGCCTTGAGCAAACAGCCAACAATAAAGCATAATAAACATTGAGTCCAAAACCAAAAATGGAAAAAAAAAAACCCAAGGATTGACTCCATTGTAGTTGGCATACAGTGCTTTGTGATTCTTTTTGAAGCTGCTTCCACCGCGCATCAGATTGGACCTTCTCTCTAACCCGGCTATATAAAGCATCCACATGAGTCTCATATTCTATAACACAGCTTTCAATAAGTCCTCTGATTCTACGGTCCTGGAAATTGTATTAGACACTGATTTACTTAACTTCCCGTGAATGAAACAAAGTAATTGTGACACATCTGAAAACTTGCAGAAATGCCTCACCTGAATGCTGAGATAATGCCAAATTGGATCTGAATCTGGTTCAAGCTCCAAAAGTAATCGTATAGTATTTTCAAGCTAGAGAAAAATAGAAAAATCATCAATTATACGCAATCATGGGAATGTTTGATGTATCTTTTGCTTACAGGGAGGTTATATATGCTGACAACACTGCACATCTATCTGATAACATATCATCTATATATTATGCTGACATGTAATTTAAGTCTAGTTAGTTAATTAGATTTCATTTATCGTGGTAAAGGACTGACATCCTGTCCCTTGTACCAGTTAACTTTTATCCCTTGAGGGTTACCATCCCACTTTTGCTAAGATTTACTAGAGTCTACAGACACACAGGTCCATGAGATGAAAATATGCACATGACGTATGATTTAGCTCTCCTGCTATAAGTGTGCCAAATAGTGTGGCACATCACAAAACGATAGAGTCAAACCTGAACCCTCCTGTTGGAATAGCCTTTAGCTACCAATCTAGAGATATGTAGATGCAATGCCATCCAAGTGAAATTTTGTCCTGTATACCCATTTTGCTCCAACCACATTGAGATGTTCTGGCCATTGAGCAAGTTCCTATATGTCCCTTGCTAAGCATGTAAAATTCTACATCCATCGCAATAAGCCCCGGCTTGTGATTTGCTGCCTACTCATAAGTCTGAAAAGAATACTTGTATATCAAACGGAGGGAGGATTGAAGCTTAGATCCTCTAAGAATATCCTCAATGGAACAAAAGAAACATCCGTTCATATCTTGGTGCGCTTATCATTCTGACCCCTCTAAAGTACGCCATAAAGCAATAGACCCTTTTTTGTTTTCTAGCAAGCCGCCTCCTTAAACTATTATGTTTTTCCTCGCTGATCGCTTTATTTTCTTAAACATTGCTAACGTCACTTCCTTGAAATCAGGCTTCCCTTCCATTATTGAATCCTCAATTACATTGTCATCTGCATCCTTAACTGAGAAAAAAGGATGGTATGCCTCAGGCATGTTTGAACTACACATTTCTGGTCATTATACATCATAACCTGTTAAACATGTACAGTGGCAATAATATCTTCCCCTTCTATACGCAGGGGAAGTAAAGATGATACGCTTCTTCGACTCATCCATATTTCCTGTCCATGCAGTTAACATCAATGCCAATCTCATGTTGCTGAGATGACACTCTAAGTTGCCCCATTGATATCACATTGTTTAAAGTCAATGTCTAGATCCCCAGGTTCGTCAGCTGAAATGTTCCGAAAATTCTTTATTGAATCTTCTCTTTAGGACAGACGGTTTACCCATGTATTTGAGACATAAAGTTGCTCCAAATCATTATGTAAGTATATGCCGAACCTTATCCATTGAAAAGGCCATGGAGCTAATCATTCTAGCTGTTCAGAAACCAGTATACCTTACCTTGGGTAGCCAAGGTTCTTGATGACATATAAGCCGGCCAAGGGAGTCTAATCGAAAGGATTAAGTTATGCAAGCATGACTGCAAGCTGCAAAGATATAAGATAATCCCGTAAATGAACTCCCCATCCATATAAAGCTTCGATAATTTAAAAAAACATGCAAGCAGTTATCTCTGGAAGTGAGCATGAGGGCCCTGCCACACCTGATGTTCCACTTAACACCATCTTTCTGACTGGTTTACAAAACTAAGAAGCAGTTCAATAGAACTGTTATTACATCATAAGGGGAAGATATCATACAGCTCTGCAGCACCTTTGAAGTATTATGACCAGAAATGATTCATTACAAACTCTCTCAAAGCATCCTTAAAAAAAGCGAAAGCACAAGTCCTAAAGGCCTTAGACCGCAAAGTGCCCTGATCCCAAGGGGGTAATTTCCAAAAGAAAAACACGCTCAAGTTAAACAAAAGCACAAGCAATATCAGTGTTACAGATGCATCAAATGAGGAGCATCTAAAGCATCGAAGCTCTATCGTTTTAGATGCGGAAAAGATGGGTCAGCAAATTTAAATTTCTGAAAAGCACCTTCAACCTATAGCAGTCAGTGGCTGCAATATCTACTACATGTAGAATGCTTGTTTCCACTTCCCTGGCTTGTTCCTGAAACCTTTTCGGAATGTGAACATGCTTCCTTCCACAATTTATTCTCTTGCTTTGGCATTTTAAAGTTCAATCAAATAAAATGCAAAAGGAAGAAACAGAGGTCTACTGAAATTGAAAAGGAAGAAACAGAAAAACAGAAGGTCTGCTGCAGATGGAGGAATTTTGGGACAATCAGAAAACGGCAAAACCTGACTACAGCATACTTGCTGGATGCCGAGAATGGCAATGGACAGATAACCACAAGCCAAAACTTTCTTAAACCTTGAGAACTTTCTAGTGCCCTACATCATCAGAAATGATTAAAAAAAACACTCAAATCCGACCCTAAACTTCTGTAATGGGCCAAAGTCTGCAATCTGAGGAGCGAGTATCCATATTCGTGTAATCTCCAACCAAGAAAGAGGCCGATTTGGCATCTCCAGGCGGCCATTACCATAAATGGCAGTGTTTTGGCTTATAAAAAATATGTTCAAAAGAAATCATTTTTTTTGCTGCCTGCATCTTATGTTAGCCACGTGTTGATACTGCAAATACGTGCCTATCACATCTTATTTTAAGATGCGTGCACCTGTCGATCACTGAGCAGCATGGCAGCAAGGGATCGAGAGCTCAGAACCCATGTCAGAGTTACCAAATAGCATTATGTTTATGTTTTCATTTCTGAGGAGGAGGATGCCCTAGCAGGTCTTATAGATGGTCTTTAATAGACATTTAATAAATTCTTTCTTTCTTTCTTAGAGACCTTTTTCCAATTTCCGATTCAGGATGCTTTATAAACATTTCAAATATAAAAAGTGAAGCTTACTTGGGAAAGTTCCACATGTGGATCCTCCATATATTTGTAAAGGATATCTTTCAATTCCTGGACAACCTTTTCCACTTCTTCAAAAACTTTTTTTAGAATGCTTATCTGCATGAAAAATGGAAAAGGATCAAGAAGTTATTAATGGTAATATGTCGTACAAAACCTACAGTTGCTTTCCATAAACCAATCTTATTGAACCATGCTTTGAGCGTCCATTTTCCCATGCAATATATACCCTTTGACCAACACGCAACTCTTTTACTACATATTTTATTAGGCTGGCCTCGTTAGCACAATTCAACGTGACTCCTTCAGAATGGTCCTACTTGTCTTCAAGCTGATTAATGCATATACCTCTCGAAAAAAAAAAGGTGTAACAAAACACTCTATGAGAAATATTGTTAAGATACATTAAGCTGATAAATCAGCAAAATGTTTCTGACTCACATGTGATGGCAGAACAATAGATTTTGCTTTTTTATATTCTCGAACGGCCATATCGTACTCTCCTTTAGCAATGTTTGAGCGGATTGTACTTGGAAGATTGAAGAGTGTCCTAAAGCGCTGTAGCATTCCTTGCACGGAACGTATTCGTTCTGTTTGTGCCTGTGAGCACAAACATATTAGAAGTTCCAACCATAATAAATGAATGAAGGAGACAATGCACAATACATAGCATGACCTACCTGGCGCTCAAGTAAGGGGCCAAAGGCTCGTTTAGCTACTGCATCCACATCTTGGATTGCACTATACAGATTCCTTGTGCCAGAACCATTTGGATCTGATTCAATTTGCTGCAACTTCGAATGTATATCTACAAACTTGCCATGCAAGATTATTATTGAGCTGCCGGCCCGAAATCAACATGTCAATCATATACAATTTTAGATGTTACTAAAATGCAATGTTTTAATTAAGAACTAATCATGTTGCCTAGGACTAAGATAAGATTCTCAGTAACAAAATGGCACTCCTGTCCCCGTAAGAGTATGATATTTAGAGAAGAATTTGAAATTACATATGTTAAAGTAGATCTATATTGGGTGCTGTATTTAGTTTGCCCTGCTTACTTCTCAAAGACGGTTCATCAATACATTGCAAGAAAGAAAGAAAAAAAGATTATATTAACGTCTATGAGAGACCACTTGGGTCTATGAGACCATTTTATACAGCAAGCAATCATGTGCAGCTAGGGGCACATTTGCTGCCTCCTAGAGATGTTACATAAACATAAAAAAGAAAAACTAAAATAGTAAAATCATGAGACATTGAATAATATGATTTCCTCCAGGAGTTCCCAAAGGATTCATAATAAACTTAAATATCCAGCTTACTAATTCTATTGCAAATTAAAATCATCAAGGAGACTCTTGTGGCATACCGTCAATAGTGTTTTTACAGGAAATGAAGCAGTCAAAGTTTTCTTTCACGAGTCTTTTGAGTTGTTGCTTCCGGTTTTGCAAGTCTTCTTTCAAAGCGGAATCACCAGCTTCTAGTTCAGCAGCAGAAGTGTTTTGATGGATCCGAGCTAAGAAAAACTTTGGATCAAAAGTTTCCGAGTGGTAAATGACCTTCTCTGTTGACAGTAACAAACAGAAATTATCTTTGTGTTATAAGGCACGTACTTTATGCCCATCAGAAAGGCAGCCTGCTATATATGCCTTTTAGAAAACTTGTACTTTCATTGCATCTTAAAACTGACACTCAAAAACTTGCCTCTCAAGGCATGATCTCGGACGACTTGTGTACTTTGTCGAGATGGTGATGTTAATGCATCATTCCCTCGAGCTCCACCAACAGTTGGAATCAAAGTGAGAGCTCTAATGTCTATGACACTGTCAACAACTGCGACAAGGTTATTTATGTACTTCATTTGATGAAGAGGGAAAACAGCATATGAATGTATTCTATATGATAAAGAATTGTAACAAATAAAGAATCATTGAACATTTCAAGTTATCACTTCCGTTCTGAAATCAAGCAGGTGAGTAATGCAAACTTTGCCCTAGCTCATGATGGTTTGCATGTGAATTTCAGTTACACATCGTATTTGCATGTTATGTATCGCATTCTTATTTGAGAGATGGTAGAGATGAAACATAACAAAGGATGGTCTATTTAATTCCGTGCATTTATCTATATAGCTTTTAAATGTATCTGAAATCCCTTTACTTCTTTAAGCATGTGAAAAGAAAATCTTCCAAAGCTAAACAACACTGGTATGGAGCATAATGCAGACCGATGCATTTTGAAGTCAACAAGCCTTACGGGTTTCAGATGAATGAATGTGTATAACAAGACGGACCAGATGCTCTCCCTAAATTGTTTATTGTATCACACAGCTACAGACCTAGATTATTTGTAATCTCGGCAAAAGTGCAGACTTCTTCACATGCTTCTAGCAAGCTGGCTTTACAACGGAAAAATGATTGTCTGTTTGCTTACGAATCTCCATGCATAGCCCCTAGAACCTAAGCGACCTCTAGATGTTTATTGCTTATCAAGCTGTGCAAATTACTACTTCCACTTGTTCCAAAACGTGAAAGCTTCCATTCTGATTCAAAACATGTATATGTCCGATGTGAAACTGGAGAGCCTCTGCAGCACTGAGTTTATCAACAGGCAACAGGGGATTTCAAGATGCAACTGTGAATTGGCATCTTTTCCTTTACGTATTTTTCATTTCAATGTTCCGGCAATATTCACCCTGTAAAATTCAATCTCAACATGCGTAGAGCTACTGACCCAAGACCAAGTGGATCAACCAAATCTTCTCCTCGAGGAAGAGGCTCGGCAATGAGAGTGGTCCCACGCCCAAGGTGAACACTTTTTTTCAATCGACCCACATTTGCTATTGGTGCTGCCCTCGTTTCTCGGATCTCTCGGACTCTTCGAGAGAGCTGCGAAGTTGAAATAGACAACATGAGACACAGATCTCTTTGCATCTCTGTTTCTAAAAACATAAATCCCCACTAACAATTCATTAGAGATTACATACCTCGTCTTCATCAACCGTCTTCCAGTTCTTAGGCTCTCCATCGGCCTCGTCCCATTCAGCATCACTGAAATCATCCAATTCATCAGAAACTCTAGTCTTGGGCTTTTGGGCAGCTGGAATTGGCCTGGAATCTTCATCAGAAGAAATACTTAGCAATTCTTCCTCCGATTCTTCATCTGGAGGGGGAGGAGGAGGGGCTGCTTTTGGAGGCGGCCTTGTTGGGGGGCGCCTAGAAGGAGGACCCATGCCAGAAACCAATGGTGGTGGCTGGCTTGGTGGGCGGCTATAATTTGTATCCCTGCGCGCCTGATCAGCTAGAGCCCGTTGTAGAAGCTCCTCCTCCTCCTGATCGTCGTCTTCGCTAGACATTTCTTCGTCCCTGCGCAATCCCAGATCCGACTACTAGTATAATAATGGTCCGTCCTTCTTGTTGGCTTAAAACTATTTTCCCCTAGTTTTCCACTCAGCTTTATTTTGAACATGATGGTGAAAAGAATATGTGAAGGTGCCATTACAATGGGAACTAGTTTGGTGGCTAGCTTGAATATGAACAAGTTAAAAGAGATCCTAGGAACTTTGCCTGGTTCCATCCAACCATGCTCAAGCTAACAATCCATTCTGGTTGAGTTGATCGTCATCGAGGTTAGAACATACAAACGAGCCGAGTTGTGCTAATACGTAAGCAGGAGAGCTAAAAGATTCAAATATACAAGAAATTTATTGCGAGACATTTCTTTTGTCCAACCCACTGCAAAAAAGATTTTGTATTAAGTCAAAAGGATCTCAGTTCTTAATGTCTGAAAAACGAACTCATTAGGCACACCAACACATGCAGCAAAAGAAGTAGCATTGTTATTTTGTTCATTTTGAGCATATGCTAGGCGTATGATAGTCCAGCATTCAGTCCAGCAAGCCATATCATGTTCATTGATTTCCTTGAACACCCGCCATGCATCTTCTAGACGTCCACACTTTAGATAGACATTAGTACATCCACATTTTCCCTAAATATTGATTATATTAATTAATATACCAACCGTAATGTATATTTGCAATCAAAGTCAAGAGCCAATATGTTAATGTATGCCTTAAGGAGAGCAAGCCAAGAAAAACACAAGTTGTCTCAATTATTATGCGCCTGAAAGTCTGCTCTTCTTCATAACCGGTTTTCCACCTCGAAGATGAGCAGCAAGCATAACACTCCATGCTAGAACATCATGCCAACGTATCTGATCAAGTCATGTCTATGCATCTTCTAACCTACCCAATTGACCATGAGCAGTAAGTCGGTTAGTAATGTTGGACAAATTCATCTTGGCTTTAAATCCAATATATATTCGTGTTCACATAAGTTTATCATATAGTGTTATGTTTATATTGAGTGAAACGTTGTAGAACTAGTAGTATTAAGAAGTAATCTTAAATGGTTTCTTTTATTTGTTATAGTATTTGGGTACATCTGAAAGGAAGGAAGGAAGGAAGGAAGGAAGGAAGGAAGGAAGGAAGGATATTTTAATGTCGCACCACAAAGGCAGCGTCCCAAGGACATGCGACCACAAGAATAAAACAAGAACAAGAAGGGACCGAAGTCCCTAACCCACAGTGCGCAAGCACATTTTTTTTATTCATAAAAATATCAAACACCATGAAGGCTATATCCACTGTGAAATTCGTTCCAATGTCGTTTTTTGAAATCAGTTATTTCCAGTCCGCATAAGTTGGAATGATAAAGGTTTATTTCTTTCTATAGGTTCCATGTAGAAATTTACCTCTCCACCATTACAACACATGTAGGGTTCATGGAGATTCATTATGATAAAGTCCTGCTTATTTTATTTTCAAAATGCTAAGAAAGTCACAAGTTCAATTCAATTTACTACTACTCATCTTGCCCGTTATCTTATTGCTAATTGCAATCATTATTTATCCATCTGAACAAAGGCTACAATTGTGTGCGATATGAGCCACTTTGAAGTTGAGGACAAATGGGTGGAAGAAGCCTTTCCAATAAAAGCAAAATTCTTACCAAGACGTGCAATTCCAATTGTTGTATCAGCAGTTGCTCTACTAGGTGCCAGGAGAAAACATCTCCAACTACAGAAACAAAATCAATGAGCAGTTCCTCAAAGCATACAACCATTTTATTTTATTTGTAATGTTTGCTCTATTGATGCTGCATTTAACTACAAAATCTGCCCAAATTGTAAGAATTAGTATGCTAATATTTACATGGTGCAGCATCCTTATTGAAAAATGTTTTACAGTCGAGATCAAACATTGAAAAAAGGCTTACAGTGGAGATCAAACCTTGTCTACTGTCTCTAAATTCCCACTTCGCATGCCTGTTACTTCTCTGTTGTCACAGCTTCTTAGAAATGCCTTTGAAAGATGATAGTATACTTCTAGCAAAAAATCTTTGCCATTGTTGTTCGAATCTACCGTTTATTTTTTTTAGTAGTACAATGAGCTTCCTCCATTATTATTGCAAATCCGCAAAATTTACTCGCAAGGTACAGACCAAGGGGGATGCACTCATATGTAGGGGGGATATGCCATCTGCGTGCAAGGGGTAGCAAAAAACCCCCCTGTATACGGCTTTTTGAGGAACCAATTTTGACCTTTCCGAATAAATTTTGCCTAGGCTAATGCCCAAAGCCCTAAAAAAAAGGACCCCTTGCCGAGCATATATGTACGTAAATGGGTCAAAGAAACCCCCTCCCCGTGCATGCACATGGGTTATACGGAAAAAACGATGAACCCCCCTTGGTACAGACTTATAAGATCCATTTAACATTGCTCTCTATATTGCATTTCTAAATAAGTGTTCAACAGTGATATCAAAAAGAAGATAAGAACTTACAGGAACATGCATTGAGAAACATCTTGATCCCGGTGTATTGGACCAAAACAAGCTGTGATGTTGAGAGATCTGCAAATGAATTGGATGTCAAGAAAGGGTTATAGTATCTACTATTCAATAATCAAGGAGGCAGATAGATTTGCTATTCGAGGATGTCAGGCCTACAATTTGCCTAGTGCAATGCATGTTTATAAGGCATGTGCTGAGATTTTATGGCAGCAGAGATGTTTGAATGTTGAACTCTTCCCAAAACATAGCATAGCTTCAATCTATAGACATCCTTTTGACAAACAACCTGTGCTGACGCTTTAAACCTGTTTATTGACACATCCAAAAGGTCCATTCAACCTCCAGTTTGCCTTAAAATCTAATAGAAGAATAAGCAATAGCAACTTAAGATTTCATTACCAATGTAATCCAGCTTTTCAGCAATAATGAATTTTTCGTTTAGTGAGAAGTAGACAAAAGCCACAGTTTTCATCGCAAAAGTATGAACTAGTTTAGGGGGGTCAAAAATCATGTCCCTTTTTTTTAACCTCAATGTGCCCCTTTTTTTGGGGAAAAAAGGAATCTTTGTGGAATATTCCTTTTGCTCCCATTTCAATGATTTGCTCCCATTTCATCTGCAATCTTGTTTTGGGTGTAGTTAACCAATAATCAACAAGAGTGTTGAGACAAAGAGTTGTCCTGAACCTGCCAAAGGTTATCACAACTGCTAGGAAGAAGAAGCATCATTTTTTTTTAAAGTGTAACTGATAAGAAGATACTGGTATTTTCAACCTCTATGAAACATAAATTGTTGAGAAGCTGAAGTTGAAGCAACAAACAAAAATTCTTTTTGAGAATCTGAATGATTATCTGACTGATGAGGACCTGGAGAAACAGAAACGGCATTGACATTATAATAAGAGTAGAAGCAGTTGCAGTGGACCCAGAAGATCTGCATCAAAAACCGACCTAATTGCTTTGCATCTAGGTCCGTTATTTCACAGGCATCTCAGACTGCAGCTTCTGTAATAGAGAGCTCAAAGCAACTGTAATAGAGAGCTCAAAGAATGGTGTCACAGAACGAGCTAATCAAATGATATGGTTGCCGGAAGAAAGGGCACAACTCTGCCCGCCATAACCAATTGCATTATCTTATCGGCATAGAATGGCATCCCCAGATCAACTCTAAAATCTACAGATCATTGCTCACATATGGGGCAGAATTGAACAGTAACCTGCAGAGCACAGAAGGCGGCGTGCCCTTTGACAGTGCCAACAACAAAACGTGTTGAGCAAAAATGAGTTTAGATTGTGGCACAGAAGCGCGAAGAAAAAAGAAAAACTAGCAAAAATGCAAGGTTGAAAAAAGGGTAGGATAGGAAGAACAAAGAAGAACTGGAAAAGAAGAAGAGAGCAAGCCTTCAGATCTGCACACAAGGTATCAAACCTCAAACCTTGAGCTTCATAATTTTTAATAAGGTACTTCCAAGCTTCACTTGGACCAAGACCTCTAAGCTTAAGCTTAATACTAGGTCCAAGCTTGCACAATAATTGCTTTAGTTTACTTAGTACCAGCTTCATCTCCAGCAGTCCTTTCAGCCTCCTTTTTAAATAAACTACTTCTGGAACTGCAGAACTTATTCCAGTCTCATCTGACAGTTCTATAAAATCTCAGACACGCAAAACCTCCTTAATCCTTTTCGATAGCTAAAAGCCTCACGCCCCTTTAGAGACTTCAGCTGAACACAACAAAATTCTCCAAAACGAGTAGAAATGCTTCTTGCGCTTGTTCCCCTTTTTTTTTGGTTTCTTTTTGCTCACATCAAATGTCAAAAAAAAGAAGGGGGGAGGGAGGGGACATGTAAAATACATTGGAAATAAGTCTGGAAAGTCATATAGAGTAATGTAAATAAATTTTGCGTCTATAAAAGTTGTATCTTTGCAAGTCTAGCTATCTTTGCAAGCACTGAAAACCTTGCCTCTGTCTTTACTAAGCCAACTTGGTTTATGATGTAGAACTCTTATGTTCGGCATACACGTGGCAGACACCTCGCCATGTTGCAACTAGCCTCCTCTTTCCATTATGTCATCCATGTATTGCCACCTATTCTTCATCTTGTATCTTCATTAGTTCGATTTATCTACCTATCAACCTTCTCATTCCCTTCATATCTCTCCTTCCAACTTCACCCCAAGCTTGCAGTGCATTTGTTAAAGAAAAGGACATATGCAAGAATCTTACAGTGGGTTAGCGTGGTCTGATACCGTTGTGGCAAAGATAGCATGAATATAATATATATAACATGAAATATGTTACATGAAATTGCATAAAAAATCTTCGGGATCAAAAATATGAGCAGCAATACTAAACATGTGACAATAAACTATTACTACATCCCATATATAAAGACTGTAACATCTCTATCAGCATTCGCTTCTACTTCTACTATAGCCTAATCGTAATGGGATTTTATATGTTTCTGCTTTTGCTCCTCCTCGTTCATTTTGATGCAGATACTCATGTTGTTCGACGCGTCACACCAGAAGGCAAGATATATTTTTTTTTTGAAGGACGTCAAACTCTATTCAATACTCCACAAAGTACAAGTATAATTGCAAAGGCAGGAATAAAAT